>JAXOUE010000079.1:0-114210 GCA_036250105.1 Parasarocladium wereldwijsianum | reverse complement strand
TTATCTCTCCAACCTTTTGGTTTTATTTAAAATTACCCATCTTCCCCCATTTACACGCCTTTTGGGGGGGGTTATAACCCCCCCCCCCCCCCCCCCCCCCCCCCCCCAAGTCTACCCATCATTGCTCGAAAGTGGGGAGATGCCCTCTCAAACCATGTGTTTTCTCCAAATGCAGAGACGGAAGTTGGCTTTCGACATTCGGAACTTGCCACCGATCAGACGCGGGTTGAGTGTCTGCGGGCGCTCAATCGTAGGTTGGTGTTCCCCAGCAGGGAGTCGGAACCAGCGAGACCCAATCAATCTCCCACGGCAAGGGGGCAAGGCGACATTATCGATCGTCATGAGCGTACGTACGTATCTTTGAAGGGGTTCCTGCGACCGCGTACGCCCGCTCGGCTGAGTACAGCTAAGATGTGCGAGCGATTGTCGGCTTGCAGCAGCGATTTGCGGACCGCAATCTGCACATAAACTATGCGAAAACTCCGATTTAGGAATGCATCGACGCGTAGCACATTGCAATAGCAAGTACTTTTACGTTGAAAC
Organism: Parasarocladium wereldwijsianum; assembly: GCA_036250105.1. NCBI lineage: Eukaryota > Fungi > Ascomycota > Sordariomycetes > Hypocreales > Sarocladiaceae > Parasarocladium > Parasarocladium wereldwijsianum. The sequence goes on along the minus strand of JAXOUE010000079.1, from coordinate 113,667 downwards.
TTGTGGATCAAGTTGGGCCTGTGTTCCCCAGCGCTACGCCTCTGTATGTCCACGTATATCCAAAACGATTCCTCCCCTGGCATCATCTTACCAGATCCCACTTGAGTATATACGACCACGCCATGCCGACCTTGCCCCTCTTGGACAGATACTCGTTGGCCGTGACTCCCCGCCCGTCTCTGCCGTCGATCTTGGTCAATATGGCCACCTGGACGGCCTGTCCAGGAGCACCCAGGTCCCTCGCGTGGACGTCTACCCAATGCCACTCTCCGTTCGTCTCGATCGGGATCATGTCGTCCTTGCGTCCGTCCACGCCGTGAATGCTCAGTAGCAGTAGCGGCGGCCTGCCGAGCCCGTGCTTTTCCGAGGTCCAGTGCGGGCAGATCTTGCTGAACTGAAACCGGACAACCTCGCCGCTGCCGACGGAGATTTGCCGGCTGATGGGCTGGACGCTGTCCTCTGCGATGCCCTCCTGGTGCCCGTTGGTGTAGAACACGGGAGTCTCGCCGACGTGACGCCCAATATAGTATTCTTCCCAGCTGATCACACGGCCGTCCTCGCGGAACTGATGCTCGGGGTTTTTGGGGAAATGCCTCTGCCCAAAAACTTCGTTTGAGGTGGTGAATTCCCGAGGGGAAAACTTTTGCTTGTACTGGTTCGTTTGCGAGTCCAAGTGACCGGCTCCCCAGCAAGCATCCAGCAGATTCCAAAATCCGCCATCAACTCGTACCTTAATCTTGAGTCAGTAGCGGTTTGACAGACTGATACGGCGATGACCATTTGCTTACCGCATTCCATGCGTGTCCGGATGGGTCTGCTCGAGGCACGGGCTCTCCCGGCTTGAGAGCCGTGTAACCGAAACCCTTGCCGTGACCACCGACAACAACGCAATCCAAGCCTGCTCTGTTCGCAATGGCTTTGTACGTCTCCGCATATCCCTGGCAGACAGCTTTACCGGAGAAGATGGTATCCTCCACCGTCATATGCTTGACATTATTACCAAAGAACGCCACCGTGTCGTAAAAAATATTGTGATGAAACCATGTAAAGATGGCTCGCGCTTTGTCAGTGTACGAAGGGAAAGGATCGCACAATGCGCGTGCCAGATAGCCAACAGGATCCTGTCTGGGTAATGAGTCCCTGGGGAATTGCGCTGCTAGGTTATCAGGGCCACTCCAATCTCGGCAGATCCAACACTCGTTACCCGCGGTGGGAGGAACGACGGCCGGCCGAACATTGCTCTCCTGTGCCTGGTCTATAGTAGGTTTAGAAGCCAATGGAATCAATGGTGGTGCATCATCCCCTTTCTGCTGAGAGATTTTAGGTCTCTGGGGTTGAGGTGGGGGTGTGATCGCAGATTCCGATGGTTTTGGGGATGGTTTATTGTTGAAACCCATGATGGGCTTTTTGAGATGTGATGGGACTTCTTGCGGTGCTTTGACTGGGGGAATAGGAGACTTGGCTGGCCTTGATGGCAGGCGAGGAGGCAGACTAGGCCTTGCCGGCATTTGTGGTCGTTGATTTGAAGCCTGCGAGCCTGGCTCTGCACTTGCAACGGAGGTCTGTGATGTCGATGACGTTGGAACAGGTGGTCTTTTGGGTACAGTGTTCTCTTCAGTCGTTGCCTGGCTCTGGGCCCGGGCGTCCATCTCTCGCCTTGAAGGCGGCAGCTTTGGTAGCACAGTTGTCCCGAAAGCCGGAGCCATGTTCTTGCGAGGAGGACCTTCGCCCCCTGGGGTGGTAGCTGGCGAAGGTGACTGTCCTATTGACAGCGATGATACAGCAGATAGTTGTGAGACATCAGAAGATGCCGAGCCTCTGCGGACACCAAGATAGCCAGACTGTGTCGAGACTCGTCGAGGCGGCATAGCCGGTGACGCCTGGTTCGACGGGGTTCGAGTCGGCAATGGGGGCGGTGCAGGCTTGCTTGGTCGTGATGGTACGACGGGCCTAGTCGGTGGACTTTTCACGGGCTCAGCACCGTTGGTGGGCATTGTCTCACTCCGGACTTTGCCAATCGGTCTGCCGGGAGGGCCTGGCGGGGCCGGAGGTGGCGGTCGTTTCCGCGGAACATTGCCGTCACTACCAGTACTTCCATTCGAGTTGAAGCTTTTCTGTTTATTGAGGGCAGCGATTCGTTCCGCAAGGGAGTTGAATTGCGGCTCTGGGTCCTCGGTATCCGCCATTGGCAGATGCAATCTGTGTACTTGAGAGATCTTGGGGTGCAGGCCGCGCAATGACTGAGAATGACAAGGCCTGACTTTGGGTCTGATGATCAGCGAAAGGACAATCTGCGAGCTGATATATGACGTTCGCAAGTCTGTGGTGAAAAGAGAGATTTCATGAGTGACTGTGATGCCTCAGTGAGTGACTAAATCGAGGATGAACTCCGCAAGTGACCTGGTACGCGATGAAGTGCCATGATGAAGTTGAAATCGAAGTGGACGTGAGCGGGAAGGATAGTGGGGTTGGGATCGATGGTACCTGTGTGGCGCAGTCTAGGGGCGGTCAGGGACGCTAGCAGTGGATATTCAGGGGCTGGTGCGGGGATCTGGAGCCCTGCGCTGTCGACCTGCTCGCGGCTCTGGCTTTACGGCGTTACGCCCAGGGCTATGCTGTGAGCGCAGCCACAGCCACAGCCACAGCCCTACGACGCTGCTGCACAAATCCAAACTTGAAGGCGACTCGTATTCCCGGACCTACAAGGTTTGAGACCCACTGCCCATATCCAAAGGGCGTCAATGCATGAGCTGAGCCTGCTCCACGATTGCAAGTGGCCTCCCCCTGTGTTGGAAGATATCAGCCCGCTCTACCGCCAAAGTTCTGTACATGACCACGCACAGAGATTCGCCTGGGATTCTGCCTTGAATTTTGCCTAGAATTCTGTCATTTCAAGGGTAAGGGTTCTACACATTAGACCCCGGACCTAGCCTCCGCCTCCGCCTCGTGCCTAGTTTAGGCAGCGCTGACCGAGTTCACGGTTCCCACTTACTGGTCTATTTCCCAATTGCTGCTCTAAAAAGTCTGAAAGGTCTCATCCTCTACAATATTTCATTGTGCAAGCAGGCAATCCTTTATTCTTTGGTATCGACCTTGTGGCCCTCGAATTTGACTTTGTTTCACACCACGAGCTCACATAACTCCTTATCATGGTTCTTGAACCTGCTGGCAGCTTTGCTGTTGATCTCTCGACCCAGTCCTCATGCAACGATAATTCCACGCCCAAGAAAGTCCCGGCGACATTTCTCAGTCTCCCAGTTGAGATTCAGAGACACGTCATTGCACACGTCTGTTCAGGTTCATTCTATCACCGCAAAGCTGTTGGGTGTGATCACTGATATTCACGGTAGTGTACTCCAAACGATCACATTGCCTTGGCTCTTGTTTCCCGGCATTTTCGCGACCTAGCTGCCTCACAACTTTACCGTGCTTTCAGCATCATATTTGACGATAATGATGGAGTTAAAGTTGCGAACCCGGTCAGCGTTCTCGCTGACGGCCTACACACACTCACCACCAGCTCCTACAACTATGCCAGATACCTGAAAGAGATAACTCTGGGTGTCTCCAACAAGGGCAAAACGTCAAAGAGGCCCAAGAAAAAGTACAAGCAAGATGAAAGGGTTCTATTTTGCAACAAATCTTGCGGGAAACTCCTCGTCACCTTGCTGGAACTGGCCCTGCGTCGTACGAGCGCTCTCGAGGTTTTCCATTGGAACATCCGAGTGGAACTCAACAGGCAGATCTACGAGCAGCTGCACCACATTTCAACGCTGAAGAGAGTTCATGTACGACTTCAAGCGGGTGATTCATGCTGGAATCGCGAACCACTTGCTTTGCCGCTTGGTCCGGCTTCTCCAGAACGCAAGGCTCGGGCGTCCGACAACTTCAGCGGATTCGAGGGGCTGCAAAGTCTTGCTGTGCTAGACTTGGAAGATCTGGCTCAGCTGGATGGAATCCGCCAATGTCTTCGAAAATCTTACTCTACACTTACAGACCTTAAGTTGTCTTTCTCTTCCAGCCTCGCTGCGCGAGCGAAAGCAGAAAGTCCTTCCGACTATTACGACTACTGGAACAACAACCACGTGACCAGTCAAACGCCAGCCGAGCCCACCGCTCAGGAGGCAGCTCGACTGGAGCTCGAGCAGCAGAGCCAACGCGCTGCCCTGGGCAAGGTATTCGATGTTGAACGACGATCGCCACAGACACGAGAAAAGACCTCTGCACCAGCTCTGCTGATCTCGTCCCCGGGCAATACATCCAAAGCGATTACAGAAGCATCAGGTGACGCTTCATCGCCCATAGCCGTGGATGTAAAGGCTGCGTTCCGTGATTCACTCTTGGACGCATCCAAGTTGCTGCTGCAGAGATCGAGTGGAATCTCTGGTTCAGCTGCTGCCAGTGATGAGATCTTGGCTGTCATATACAGAGCGGCCAACTTGTATATCTCTTCCGACGAGACTGAAACCCTCACAGGTGCGATTTTAGCCCAGCGAAAGGCCTCAGAAACTAAAGACATTGATCACACAGACTCCACACACCAGGAGACCCAAAGTTCAAGCAGTGTCGTCTCCGAGGCCTGTCGACCTTCAATTCGTCAAGCTTCTAATGATGCTACATCGTCTCAGCTTTCGTCAAGTTGCGATGCCACGATGGAAAGCGGCCAAAAAAACGAAATCCGCGACCTAAGCGGAAACAACTCGAGCGCACAGGACACCACATCGAGCTCTGCTGAGGCAGGTGAAAGTGAGAAGCCAGCAATGCTGGACTACGCCTTCGCAGCCCGTCATTTGGCTCTTCAGTCTCTCTCTCTCCACCGTATTCCTGTCATGCCTTCATTGCTGTCGCGATCCATCGACCTCGACCACTTGCAGAGTCTCACACTATTCAACGTCGGCGACCAGGTACCAATCTGGACGTGGCTGCACAATGAGAACAAGAGATCACCGCTCGCGCTACGCGATGTCTACACTGATGACGTGTCAATTGCCTTTATCAATTGTGTGGATGCTTTGCCTGTTGTACACAATTTGTACATGTTAAGAAGCTGTTCTCAAAGTGATTCAAGGGAAAGCTTACCAGAGAGGGGTGTCAAGTTGAAGCACATTCGCTGTTTGCTGGAGAAACACTTACCGACACTCAGGTTGTTGGTTGTAAGAGACGACACCAAAGGAGCTCAGTGGGATATACCTCCGAAGCTCACACGACTCATTTGCGAGGCCGGTGTACAACTTTCAGAGCTTGCCATCAGCCTTGGCGTCGCTGCCACTGTGAGTGGATTTTTTTCTTGCGATACTCGGGTTTGACTAACGTGAGCCAGCACACTCTTCTTCAGTCCTTGAGCTCCATGGTGAAGCTTACGGCGTTCCACATCATAAGGCTTCGCGACGATGACGAATGCTCATGGGTGACGCAACAGGTTCTAAAATTCATCGTCGACATTCTCTCTCACAACCCCAAGCTTCCCTTGGAGTATATCGCCATAGACAACAACAAAGTCGAACGCGTTATACGGCCCGTCCGTGACGAGAGCACTCAAGACAAAACCGGCGAGGGACAAAACGTAAAGCTTCGGGCGGACAATCAGCAATCAGAATCGATAGCTGCCATTGAGACGGATGTCCATGATCCGTACCCGGTCATGCCATCTGTCGAACTCTATTCTGATGACGAAGCCGACGAGAGCGGAGTGGAAGAGGATTCGTGCTTGAAACTTGAGTCTGCATCGTACTCTCTCTGGCGTGGCGATGGTCCACGCATCTTCTCAGACCAGTTGCTGAACGGTACTCTCTAAGCTATGATCTGTAAAAGCACATTGAATCACATCAATTTTTCAAAGCCCTTTGCGCGCTTGTCGATTTCTATAACAGCCTATTCTTTTTCTCGGGCTCTATCAACATATCATATGATGAGATGAGGATGGTCCCTAGCTCCGTGGCATCCTCATGCCAACCAGCGCTCTCGGCTCGATTGAGACGAAATTGTGTGCTCGGCCGCGGAAAGCCCATCGCAATTTACTATGGAAAACATTGCCACAGAAATCAGGTCGCCTCTGTAAAGGATATGCAGTCTTGGTGCATCTCACAGACGAACCTCGTTGGCTGAGCAGGGGCTATGAGTGGCCAGGCCAAAAATAGCAGCCTGACGAGTTCGGGGTATTTCCATCACCCACGCTCGAGAGGCAAAGCGCAGTACTCTTTGTCGCCTTTTCCGTTTCCACGATATTTGGCAACAAGGTCTTATCGAGCAGACTCAGACGACACGCAACTGGACGCGCCCCCTCATCATGCCGAGCCTACTTGACTGGGCGGGCTCCGCCGTCCAAATGGCCATACTGCCCGTGAGCATTCCAGGCGACTATATTTATCGAAAGCAAAAGAGCTTCAAAGAAACACGTGCCGTCGCACGAGAGGCGAGAGAAGCACAGAAGAAAGAGGACGCTCAATTCTATCATGCAATTGACAAGTGTGGCGAAATTTCTCATCGAGACATCGTTTCCAAGCCCGCCGAAGCTCAACCCAGCTGTGTCCTGTTTCAGCTCCCTATCGAGATCCGCATGATGATCTACACACTCGTGATCACAGACTACGAGGAGCCAAACCCGCCAGAAGAAGAGCGCTGGTCGACAACCCAACCATTCTTTCGGCCTGGATTCACAGCCCGGCGGAGACAGGACACGGCGCTTCTTAGAACCTGCCGTGTAGCGTATCACGAGGCATGGCATCTACCCAACTTGCTGAAGGAACAAGTATGGTGGATCGAAAACCGCAACCTACGAGATCGATTGCACGAGGATATACCACCTGGTTTTAACATGATAGATCAAAATCGTCTACTCTTCCAGACGATCAGACGGATGAAGGGCTTATGGGGCTATAAGAACGATGTGAAGAAAGACTATTACTACCTTAGGGAGGCAGGGGAGAATGAGACGACGACAGAAGCGCACCAGAGACGGAGCTTGGAGATTGCAGAACTGAGAGTCTTTGTGTGCCCCGAAGAGCTGCAGAGACCATTCTTCCACGCCGTGCTCTCCGCTCGGGACTTCTACCCGCGCAGAGTCACTCTGACATTCCGTCACGTGCAATGGATGGGGTGGAAGGGCGACCAGCCGCTCGTCCTCCCCGCGGTCTGGATCCCAGCCTTTAGCAAGATGCTGTCGCCGAGCACTCGCGAGGTCGTGATCGAGCTCGAGACGGTGGCGAGGAAAAAGGAACAGGTGGACTATCTCGCGGCGCAGATATCGCGACGGTGGTTCTTCAAGCGTCCTGACGGAACGGTTCTTTACGCGGACGCAACGGAGCAGAGCAACGTGGTAACAAAGTGGACGGGGAGGAGTGTGTTGGGATTCGTGCCGGAAAGGTGGGTCCGAGATGAGGTAAGGGAGGGGGAAATCGAGTATTATATTCTCAAAGTTCCGTTCACGGAGAAGGGAAGAATGCGACGAGGGGCACGTGTCGGAACGGAGGCACTGGAGCACGATCATGGGACCCTCACCAAAGAAGTGCGCGCGCCAGGCGAGGCCATGGATATGATGCATTCTGAAGCTGTCATCACAGTGGACTGGACTGCCGGGGACTGGCCAGGATGGAAGTGGAGTGGCTCTCCTTATTCGCTTGCCTTTGTTCGCCGGGGAGACCCACGACCCGAGTGGCGCCGTTACAAACATCGCCATTGGGACCGCTGGTAAAGAAACTGCTGAGCAGCCCTCTGATACTGAACTGCATGACAAAGTGACCGCCATGTGTTTGCATAACAGAAAAATGTATTGCTTCGACTGAGGTCCCTCCTGCAACGTTTTACGGCTGCCTATTTACATCTGCATAGGAATTATACAATTGACAGACCGTATCCCAAAACACGCTGCCTCTCTTTTTTTCGAGTTCCCGTATCCTTCGCTTGGTATCCAAACGAGGTCACCCCGCGCAGTCGCATAGAGGGGATAACAAAAGCGAAAGGGGTCTAAAGTTGAAAACAATCCGTTTGAATCAAGGTATCATATGCTTTCGTGCGGTATAGTATGAGGGTTCAGGAGCGAAGAGTCGCGTCTCTGTTCTCGGTAGGTGTTGGTTTCATGGTGATGATAATCTGGGTTGGACTTGAAGAGAGCTCTTTACAGCTTCTCGATAATCGCGCCAGCGTACTCGTGGGTCTTGGCCTTGCCGCCAAGGTCGCCAGTGAGGTACTTGCCCTCGGCAAGGGTGTCGAAGATGGCCTTCTCGATGCGGTCGGCGTGCTCGTTGAGAGACATGTGCCTCAACATCATGATGGAAGAAAGGAGGAGAGCGGTGGGGTTAGCGAGGCCCTGACCGGCAATGTCGGGGGCGGAACCGTGGACGGCCTCGAAGATGGAGCACTCATCACCGATGTTGCCGGAGGGAGTGAGACCAAGACCACCAATCAGACCAGCGCACATGTCGGAGAGAATGTCACCGTACAGGTTGGGCATGACGAGGACCTTGTCGTTGTAAGGCAGAGGGTCGGTGGTCATCTTGAGGCAGGTATTGTCGAGGAGCTCCTCGTCGAACTCGATACCGGGGAACTCCTTGGCGACCTCACGGCCGGTCTTGAGGAAGAGACCGTCGGCAAGCTTCATGATAGTAGCCTTGTGAACGACGCGAACCTTCTTGCGGCCGATGGCCTCGGCCTGCTGGAAAGCGAAACGAAGGACGCGCTCGGAAGCCTCACGGGTGATGAGCTTGATGGACTGAACGACACCATCGACGACGACGTGCTCAATGCCAGAGTACTCGCCCTCAGTGTTCTCACGGATCAGAACAGTGTCGACGTTGTCGTAAGGGGTCTTGAAGCCGGCGACGGAACGGCAGGGTCGCAGGTTGGCGAAGAGGTTGAATGTGCGGCGGAGGGTAAGGTTGAGGGAGACGTGACCCTTGCCAACGGGTGTAGCAAGAGGACCCTTGAGGGCGACCTTGTTCTTCTCGATGTTCTCGATCGCGGCATCAGGAATGGCGGTCTTGCCATCCTTGATGATAGGGGTGACGTCGACGGGCTCCCAGGCGACGGGGGCCTACACATATTCGTGGTTAGCTGTCGTACTAGGACTGTGAAGAGGCAATCACTAACCTTCGCGGCAGCGAAGATGTCCTTGACAGACTGGGAGATCTCAGGACCAATACCATCACCCTCAATTAGGGAAACAAGGAAGTTGCCCTGTTCATAAGTCAGTTCAGGTCCTCAGAAGAAAATCAAGTCCTGTGCGTGAATTTTTACAGGCCATCATCGCAGACTGGCAACCCGAGAACTGCAATTGATGGCCCCACGACAACCTGGCAAATGCGTACATTGGAGTCCTTGGTACCCTCGTATTTGGCGACACGCTCGGAAGAGTAGAATCGGTAGTGAGCCTTTACGTAGAAAAACATTAGTGAATGGCATTCGGACAAGACCGCAGCTGCGCTGGATGAGTAGAACAAACGTACAGAAACCGACCAGGATGCGGCAGCGCGAGGCGCCGCGCGGAAGGCCTGTCTAGGGACAGCGGCACGGAGAGCCAGCATTTTGTATGTGTTGATAGAAGATGACCGCTCGGGGGGGAGGTAGCAAGTCGAGGAGGTGAACGAGGACGTCGAAAGTGGAAGGATAATGAGGCTGTTGGAGACGATTGCAACGAAAAAACGGATTCAGACACAGCGACGAAATCACTCGGTCGAAAACAATGCCGCCGAGGTCAAGCCACAATTGAAGACCGAGTATGTGGCTGGTGCGGCGAACTGATTGCTGCTTTGTGGTGAGCAGCTCGGCGCAAGCGCTCGGAGCCGTCGGAATCCGGGCGATGCACCGCCACACGCTGTGGGCCTGCTAGGAAGAGTGTGGAACTGATTTCAGAACGCGCCTTTTACCACAGTACTCGGTATAATACAAGTAAGTTTCGCATTTTGTCGCGATAGCATGAGAAGTTACATTTTGAAGAAAGGGAGGATTAATCGACCTATTCGACATAGGAATAGGTCGTAATACTAGCTTAGTATCTATCAAGGGCTGCTCAACATTCTGTAGCTGAGCTCGCGAATGCGAAGCGTGGGGAGACAGAAACGACGTCATAAGACTGGTCTAGTAAAGTAAATATATGTTTAAGCATTTGGCTCATCAACATTGTCAGTATGTCCGAGTGGTTAAGGAGCGACACTTGAATCCTCATGTTCGATATGTCGTACGTTCGCGTTCGTAGGTTCGAATCCTACTGCTGACGATTCTTTTTGGTTTTATTTCCTGCACATTTTTCCATTTTTCGCACTGCCTTTCTTTGAAGCCGTTATTTCGAGACTGCTCTATTCATTTTATCCGAATGTCGCGCTTTATCAATGCAGTCTTGTGTTGTCATGATCAGTTGCCGGGTGGCTATTGTTGCTCGATGGTGTCGATCCCGCAGCGTACAAGGAGGTTGTAGGCACTCCCCGCACGTGATAGCTTCAGACATCACTCTCACGGCTACTCCCTTCCAAGTCCATGCTTGTCAATTGCCCATTCGCAGCCAGCTGCCCTTCTCCACTCACGGCCCAACATAATAACAGTCTGCCTGATCAAATAACCCATCACTGCGAGCACCGAGACCGTTCAGTAGCGTCTGCGCTTGCTGCCCCCCCCCCGAACATGGGCGCGCAATAGCCCAGGCATCACTTCGGCCATCGACCACCATGGCGGACTACGACCGGACGGTGCTGGACTTTTACCAGCTTTCCACACCATATCCATCAGAATGGCCTGTAGAAAAGGACGACCCTGACTCTGCCGACGAGGAGAAAGAACCTAGAGCCAACAAGCACAACCGCAGAAAGTCACGCTATCAAGCGTTGGAGCGCGCTGCCCACGGCCGTCGTAGCTTACTGCCTACTTCCGAGGATCGAGAGGGTGGATTGGGCAATCTAGTTCAAAAGGACGAGCCTGATCCTCTGGGTTCGTCGGAGAGCGTTGTTCGCGCTCTCAGGCTGCAAGGCTTGTCGCTACAAGACGATGCGCGTCTCCGTGAGCTCTCCCAATGCCTGTTGCCATTATCAAGCTACTGACGATAGTTTCCAGGCAATCGCTTCTTGCTGTCCTCGACGACCTTTTCGCCCGCGCTATTCCTGTCGCAAATGCATGCCAATGCCAACACAAACCAGCTCGTCTCGGGTCTGGAGTTCCTTTCGCAATCCATCGACCAAAAGTCCGCGTCGCTGAAGGTGCTGGTCGAATCGAACTTTGAGCGCTTTGTCCGAGCCAAGGCCACGATCGATAACGTCTATAAGGAGATGAAGTATCAAGGCATAGATCCCAATAGCAACAACCACCTGAGGGCGCATGGCCACTCGCGGCATGCCAGCCGAAGCAGCTTTCGGAACAGCATGAGCGGTTCTCCACTATCTCCAAATCCCGGCACCTCTAGTGCTTTGGGCGAAACCAGGAAAAAGAATGCGCTTGTCAAAGAGAGTGAATATGGCGTGGCCGGCGTCAAGGCCCCATTACTCGACGTATCCGCGAAAGCTGAAGAGGTATGGGGCCCGGCTCTGGGGAACAGGGAGAAGGAAGAGGATTTGCGAAACCTATCGAGCTACATGAATCGTTACAAGGAATACGTTGAGCTTAGCGCCACCATCGCCGACAGTATCAAGAGGAAAGATTACGAAACGTTGGTAGAGGAATATAATAGGGCACGCAACCACGGAGACGAGGCGCGGAGGCTGTCTCGACAAAACGAAGGTCTGGAGTTGAGCGAAGCACATTTGTATCAGATTCTCCTGGCTGGTCGCATGTGGCACGATGTTGATCAGCAAATTCAAGCGTTCAAGCGTGATCTTTGGAAGAAGCTCGTCACGCCACAACCCAACGCAAAGGTTGACGGAGCCACCGGTCGTGATTCGGACCAACACTCTGAGCTTATCGCGCTCCTGCTCGAACTGGGCGTTGAGGACAACCCTATCTGGGTTTGGTTGCTAAGCCGCTATGACTACTTGAAGGGCAAAGTCAGGGCGACGGCAGACCGTGCCAAGGTCGAGATTGAGGTGCTACGGCGCCGATTAGCAAATGGCGAGAAGCCAACACCACAGACTGTAGCGTCTCATCTGCGCCTACTGGGCCGCAAGCCAATCGAGGACAAGCCAGCGACAACAGACTCTCCAGAAGTCCTTGAGCTGTGGGAGAGAATGCTGACCTTTTTGAACAACATGCTCTCGTCGCAAGGTATTCTTGGCGAAGTTGTCGATTTTTGGCAGACTGCTCAAGGATTCATCAACGGAAAAACGCAGGCCACTCTGCCGGTTGGGTATCAGGGCGAGTCCAAACATCACCATCAACTGTCAGACAAGGTTGTGGCAGACCTGCAAAAGGGAGTCGTGGATCTTGTGGAAGTTCTACACGAGCATGTGTATGAATTTTTCGCGGCGCCGCCTCCTCAAGATGTGTCACTGCTCCTTTCACCAACGTCCCCAGCCACTCCTGTCTCAGCATCAAGCGCATTGACGCCGCGAGATCCGCGGTTCAAGTTCGACACAGACAATCCTCCTCCGTCGTCGCCTAAACTGGGAGAATCCTGGGAGAAATTGGCCTTCTGGCCTCCCTGGTCGAACTCCATCAGCGGCATATTTTATCTATCCAAAATGCTGGCTCTCGTGGGATCTGGTGCGTCAGAGCTGGCCAGTCTTGGGCCAGTCGCGAACGGTGGCGGTCAAGTCATTGAGCGTTTGCGTAATCTCGTAGGTGTGTCACGAGAGCGCTGTGTGACGGCCCTTTGCGCGGCATGGAACCGTGACGCCGAGAACATAAAGCATGTGGAGGACTGGCAGCGCTCAACAGATGATGGCGATGTAACGCGTATGCCAGCGGCGTTTTCTGCATTCGAGGAGGCATTGCTACTAGGCATGCAAAAGATTCTTTATGTTTCTGAAGCAATGTCAAAGCCAGGCGCCGGAGATATTGTGCTCGCGCCTCCTACTAAGGTGCTCCAGATGGTGCGCAGCCAGTATGTGACGACGCTTTACAAAGCGCTGAGCGGCATGGTCGAAAACGCTGAGCGGGCGATCAGGATGACCAATGATGAATGGTCAATGGACACTGATACATCAATCACGGCAATACTGGACACAACGATTGTGAGCAAGAGTACTTTGAATGCAGGTGACCGGGTAAGTCTGCATCTGCCATGTGATGTTCTGGGGAGTACTAATGAATGGTCAGAATGTTCGCATGCTTTTGACTTTGAGCAATCTCCAAGCGCTCAGATCTAAGGTGGTTCCAAGTCTGAACTCACAATTCGAGAACGCCTTTTCCGTAAAGTTGACCGACGAGTCAAAAACGATTCGGGATGTCCTGGGTCAAATCGATGCCCGCCTCTTCCAGTCATACACCAAACAACCTGGCAACCAAATTAAGGACGCTATACACGCCGGCTTGGCCGATGCTGATTGGGTCCCGCCTCCGAACACGCGTCCAACGACCGCAAAGCCCTACGTATACGAAGTCCTCTTGACGCTCGTGCTGGTTCACTCTCAAGTCTCGACCACCGCTGCGTCTCTCACGTCGCAGGTCCTTTCCTTCCTTCTTGAACAAACGTCCATACAGCTCCTGGATGCGTTCCGCAAGCGTCAACGATACCCCCTCGAAGCTCTTGTTCAAGCGACGCTTGATGTCGAGTTTATTGCACAGACATTGAGTCACTACACCACGGACCGCACTTCGGAGCTGCAGGGCCAGATATACGCTGAGCTCGACAGCAGAACGGACAATGATGCCCGGCAAAGACTTCAGAACGAACTGCCGGAAATGCGAAATGTATTGAAAAAGTTGAGGGATGCAAGCAAGAATGAATTTGCCTGCTTCAAGCGGCCAAAGAAACCAGGCCATGCACCCTCACGGACAAATAGCGGCTTGTCAGTGTAGATTGCATTTGAGACCTGTGCAAAACGGGATCGTGGCAACGGGGTGTGACAAGATGTTTCTTAACCGCGCTCATACAAGGATTCCCATGTACAGCCATAGCAACTCTTAGACATTCGTCATTAGTGTGCGGGAGGCCTGAATCATAGAAGCCGTCCCAACCACCAAAGTTTTCCATCACTTCGTTCAGGTAGTCATGTACATCGTTAATCCTGTTGCAGACCCTATCTTAGCCGCAACGAAACACTGCCCTTAGCACGCAGCGTAAATCTATTTCCGACAGCAAACTATTTCGAACGCCATCATTGGTATCATCAGGTGCCCATCAAGGGCGTGTTAGTTCTTCTGCGCTTCAGGCAGCAGAATCTGGGCACTAAACGTGAGCTCCAGAGATCGGGAGTCCGCAGGCGAAAACTGCGATCCTTTGAGTCTAGACTCGACAACGTCGTCTATAATCACATTGTGTCAGCCAGAGAACAAGGCAAAATATTGGGAGAGGGGCTCTACATGCTTACAATCGAGATCAATAGCATCGAAATACGCCCGAATGGACGCGTCCTCGTCCTCTTTCGCAACGAGCTTCCCGTCTGGATTCCGTTTCGTCTTGGGCAAAGCCTTGCGAATCCCCAAGAGCATTTTCAGCAAGGAGGCAAGGAAATCCCCTTGCTCCAGGAATGAGCCGGGATCCCGCTCGAGGGGCCAGCCGTGGCGTAGATCGTCCTGCTCCCAGGCTTTGAACGACCACGTAGACTTTTCGCAGCAGTTGACGAAAATAAGCGCCGTCAAGAACATGTTGAAGCCAATCTTCACTTTGCTATCCTGAAGCTGTCTGTGCATCAAATTGAGCAGCGCTTGCGAAGTGGTGTTAGCCTTTCGCTCGGCTGCCGCGTTGAGCTGATGGGTGATCATGGTGTAAATATCCTCGTCGCTTTCACTGCAGGCCTCCTTGATGAGACGGGGCGCTGCGTCTTCCTTGGAAGGTTTTTCGAGAACGGACCACTGCCGTTCACGATCGATGCTCTCCACGAGACCCCATAACTCCAAAGCTTTAACCAGGAGCGCATCGTCTTCTACTGTCAAGCGCTGGGACGCAGTCTCGAGAGTGGTGCGCATAAACTTGGACGTCTCCCGCTCGATAAAGTGAGATAGCATGGCCCTCGCATATGTTTCTACCTTGTTTGGAAGATCATGCGAATCTTGATCGATCATCATGATCTGCTCAAAGGGCTCTTCGCTACCGCGTGCAGCCGCCTGCTTCTCTGAGGGCTCGAGAAGAGATACCAGCGTTGGGGCGGTGACACTGATGCCGGTCTGAGGGAAATGAGACGCCTCGATCAAAGTCCCCGTATCGCGAAGATCCCAGTGACTCTTGAGCATGTTGATCCGATTTTGCGAGAGCACGACTTGCACACCAGCGGAGTATAGGTCGAGTTGCTCCTGCAATCTTGTCCGCACGCAGCCAGTCTTCCAGACACGTGGATGAAGGACCTTTCGGCACGTGTCGCAAGGGTCTCCCTGTCCACAGCTCTTTCTGAGGATTCTGCACCTTATGCATGCACCGATCTTGCGCACTTCCTGGACTTCCTTTCGTCGAGCTGCGGAGAAGTGGGACCGTGAGTGTCGGGATTTGCCGTCTGAACTGCCATTCTCCACGATCATGCGCACACCCCCGCGGACAAGTGGTGACGGTGGCAGCGGTTGGTGGGATAGATTGATTACTGGTGTGGCTTGATAGGTCATCTCGCCCCACGGTTGCTGGGCATTCGATGTGTTGCCGATGATTTCTATATGATTCTCGACTCCCATCGGCTCCTTTTCCTGCGTCTCGTCGATTGTAGGGGCCGGCACAGTCGCTAGATGAGGCTCAGAGTCGTGCGCTGGCTTCATGGGTGATGTTGCTGGCGGTGTAGGATCGCTTGGGATCAGCTGTGGATCGATGAGTCTTGCTGTCGCTGCTGCTGCTACGGACAAATTTGTCGGATCCGGTGAAGTGTTGTCGCGAGTGTCGAGTGGTTGGGAGACTAGAGCCTGCAATCGCTCCTCGGCCGAAAGACCATCATTCTGGTGGTGGTCTTCATTGGGTCTGTCGGTGTGCATCCGATCGTCGAACGCTATCGGTGGATTGTCGAGAGTGAAAGTTTCTTGCAGTTCGAATCGTGCCATGCCGTGATCTTCAAGAGACACGCTGTTGGATCCATCAGACTGGCCGTCTCTAACCCGAGTGCTCTCATTCAGATCTACCTGTCGCGAGGCTTCGGCGAGCGTCTCCAAGCCGCTCCAGGCATCTGAAAAGACACCATTGCCGTTATGTAACCTATTCATCTGCCCACCATTCTGAAGATTGCGTTTGGCCGCCGCCACGCGAGCAGTTGCGATTCCATGAAGCTCAAGACACGCTCGCATGCGCTCCGAGTCGGAGATGGCCGGACATTTCTTCGTAATGTGCGTCGTCAGACTGTCGTTTCGACCTTTTGGAAAGTTCTCGCCGCATTGCTTGCAAGTGTGCGGATAACGGTTGCTGTTGTCCTGCAGCTTGGGGCCGCGGACAAAGTATTCGAGAATGAGGGGATTCGGTCGGCGACCCATCTTGGCCTACACAGAGCAGCCTCAGCCGCTGAGTGCTGTCGTCTGCTCAGTCGACAGCCCCTTTCGAGCGTTAAGCATTCAGGATATGTAGGTTGGCGACGCCAGGGTGCGCACGGTGATGTCAATGGGCTTCGATGTGAGTGCGAAAGGCGATGGACGGAATTCTGCCCTCACTGACCGACAAAATTTCATTGTGATATGCCACCTGCATCATAAGGGTGGGGACCGTCGGCCTAAAGTCTGACATAGAGCTACCCTGTACCCCCATGAAAGCTGGTATTCCTGTTCATGAGCTCGCTGATGAGTTTAAAACAGCGCCAAGATATGTAAAGCATGCCTAGCAGTAGACGCATGATTGCGATGACTTGATGCCAGGTATCTTTAGTTACATGAGAGTTTGAAGCCCATATGCTACAAGACAATTTGCTACACGAAGCACCCTAAAGGTGCTGCACACCCCACACAACCTTTTCGGTTCCTCAACTGAGCAGAGCATCATAGCCTATTTGCCAACTGGCGCGGCATTTGGCATTTAATTTTGTCAAAAACGATTGTGAATGCCATGACATGTGCCGGAGTTGACCCAAGCAAATACTGCAACTAAGGGAGTGTCACGATCGGTGGGCTTTGGTGTTCAGCCCTGAACAGGGGCTTTATGCATTAATATCATTTGAAGGACCGCCGTCTAACATACATACTCCGCGCGCTCAGATCCGAACTGTGATCTCCCAGCGCATGCTCCAGAAAAAATTGATACCCTTTCTCATGCCGTTTCATCATCCGTTGCACGACCGGATGCTTTTCCAAAGAAACAGATCCTTTGTGAGACCAGGACATACAGGTATGATAATGTGAGGAGAAAGTGGGGGAAAGAGGTTGTTGTACATCGTCGAAGTGGTTGTCGATCCGTGATTACTCGAAACAAGGCTAAAAATACAATGCCAGTGGAGAGGAGGGGAAGATCGCGACTACTGTTCTTGAGCCACTTATGCAAGAGCAGGCTGCTCTTGAGGAGGCGGTGGCGGTGCCTGGTCAAGTCAGTCAGTCAAACTCATCACGCTGGTATCATTCGCGAACGAAAGAACATACCTCCAGTTTTGTGCCGCCGGCCATCATCTTGCCCAGACCAATACCCACGCCCTCAATGACCGCCAGGAGGACGGCACAACCGATGGCGCCGTTCCTCGCAGCTTTGTAACCTCCACGAATGGCCAAGGCACCACCAGTCATGAAACCGGCGCCGATGGCATTCCATGGATCCTCCTTCTTGCGCACGCCCTTGATCGCGCAGTCGAATGTGCTGAAGAGACCACCCCAAACACCAAAGTTGCCGCCCAGTCCTGGTGCGCGCATCTTGATAGCTGTGAGCGCGCCTATCCTCCGCTCGCCGTAAGGGCTGTTGCGGAAGCCCTTAATACCGTGCCAGATGGTTCCGCCGATCGCCTAAGAATAACAATGTCAGTCGGGTTGATTCGATAGATCGTGATCGCCGGTCACGCGAAGATGTAGTTGTCGAAAGGGGGGGGTATCGGCTGAACGTACTCCCATGGCGAAAGCGCCACCAAAGTCATTGAGAATGACATAGGGGCAAGGGTCGCGTCCGTGATCCATGATGGGCTGTGATTATGGTCGTGGCCTGGCGGTTGAGAAGGGGTGATGATGAGGAACGAATCGCAGATAGCCGGCTCGTCGTGACGTGGATATCGGCGCGACGGATTTTTTCCCAGTGTGGCGTCGGCCGCGGCTGCTGTGGCTGATCACTGTGGCTTGTCCAGATTCTTCGGAAAATTAATAATCCGATATTCACCTTTCGCCGCTCGTAAGAGTGGTGATAGCTTCGCGTTAGGCAGGATAACTCATCACAGTATAACTTTGAATTTTGCCCTCGCGCAGCATATACTGTCAACGACTTTCAATGTCTGGTAACGTTTTGAGAAGAATTTGGCAAGGCTACTGCCAAGGCGGCTTTTTGCACCTCCAGTGCGCTTAGCGAGTCTCGAATCTAATTTCTGCTGCTTCTCTATTGCTTTTGTCCCTTGCACACCTTCAAGAATTGTTTGTGCACCCTATGCGGGTCGTGAATGTAGGACGGCAGGATCCTGCTTTGAGTTACACTGTAAGTACCACCGGAAAAAAATCATTGAAAGATGTGATCGCGTCGCCTCTCGGTAAAGTAGCCATATACATACTTGTATTTAACCTACCTCTGTGGAATAACCTTGTTTAAGCCACAGAGCCGCCCCGCCACCTCGATCTCAAAATGGACTTTGGACCCCGGTAAATCAATGTCATCCTGCTGACTGCAATCAAGTCGCCCGCTTATGGAATGGTGTCAAAATCTCACTCATAGCCTCAACCTGGCTGGCCAAGGTCTCCTCATGAGGGCAGGACCAGGGGAACCGGGGCTTGACAATGCAACCCTCCATTGCACCCCATCGGCATGTCTAAAATTAACCCGATGATAGGGTAAACCACATGCTCTGTGCCAATATTGCCAACTTGGGCGCTGTGGTCATGCGAGGATAACCGGTGTTGCTTGGGCGCACGGGCACATGGCTTGGCAGTCATCACCTGGATCCAACCGAAGCGGCTGTGATGGTAGGACTTTCTTCCATTTGTCTGCCAGGGACAATTAGCCAGGATGGCCGACTGCGCGTCATGTCGGACTGTCAAGCTCTATACTTGGGCCGTTGGTCAAATACTGGGCTGAACCCCGGTGGCCAGTCTCAGCAAACAGCGTCTGTAGACCCCAAACAATTAACATGGCCATCTCAATACGAAGCTTATTAGCTCTCCTTGCTTGTGTTCCAGTAACTCTGGGGGTGCCGGACCTTTCTGGCTACGCCCTGACAGATGTAAGTGAAGTGACATGATGCAGCCTTGCGCGCGTCGATCTGGAAGCACTGACATATCCAGACCGGCTCGATCAACGGAGGCAACACATTCCCCGGCGTGTCGTGCCCCATGGGCATTGTGAAGCTTGGACCAGACTTATATTCAGGAACGGATGCATACTTTGGCTACCTTCCTGATGGCAAGTTTAGGGGATTCACTATGCTCCATGAGAGTGGCACGGGCGGCGCACCCAAGTACGGCGTCGTCTCCCAGATGCCCGTCGTTGGAAGCCTTGAGAATCCCCTCAGCGACGATATCAACGACACGAGAACAGAGCCCGATCATACAGAAGTGGGATATTACAGAGCGAGCCTGGGCTCAGGCACCAAGCTGGAACTAGCCGCTGGAACGAAGTCCGGGATGTACAAGTATACGTTTCCGGAAAGCCCAGAGGATGACCATCACGTTCTGGTAGACGTTTCACACGTCCTATCATCATATCGCGGCCAGGGCCTTGGGCAAAATTTCTTGAACGGGAAGATCAGCGTCTCTGACGATGATGGCGCCCTCTCTTACACGGGCTACGGATCTTTTGATAATGGCTGGAATCGCGCGGCGCCGTGGACAGTCTACTTCTGCGGTTACTTTGACACTCCAGGAACCTATAAGACTTTTATCGGCAAGGACAAGTGGACTGACAAGCTTGTCGAGTTTGGCGATGAGAAAAGCTATGAGTCTGAGGATGCGCGACTGGGAGCTCTTTTCACCTTCACAAGGTCCCGGGTCACGTCTAGAGTTGGCGTTTCTTTCGTGTCAACCGAACGCGCATGCGAGAATGTCAACCGGGAGATACCGGAGGACAAGGAGTTCTCGGAGGTGGTTCAAGAGACCAAAGATGTGTGGAACTCCGAGGTCTTCAGCAAAGTGACGACAACTGAAAAGGACACCGAGAAGCTGAAACAGCTCTACACGGCCATGTATTTCATGCACCTGTTGCCGTCGAACAAGACGGGCGAAAACCCCCTGTGGCGTTCCGACGAGCCCTACTACGATGATATCTTTACTTTCTGGGATACGGTGAGTGCATCATTGATGCCCACTTGAGAACGCAGTGAACTAAGATAACCCTGCAGCACCGATGCACAACAGCCTTATTGCACATCTTTCAGCCTGAGCACTATGAGGGTCTATTGCGATCTATGATTGATGTCTTTAAGAATGTTGGATGGGTCTCGGATGGTCGATCATTGATGTCCAACGGCGCCGTTCAGGGTGGTTCCAACAGTGACAACATATTTGCCGATGCGTATGTTAAAGGTGTTCGGGGCGGTGTCAACTGGGAGGATGCGTTTCGATCGATGGTCAAGAACGCCGAGATCATCCCACCCAACAACTTCGACCCTCGCGACCTAAGCGGCTCTACAAAGGAGGGCCGAGGCGCGCTGAGCGACTGGCTGGAACACGGCTTTCTGACAACGCAATCGACACGTTCCGTCAGCAGAGCTGTGGAGTACTCTGTAAACGACTTTTCTCTCGCTGTGGTAGCCAATGGTCTTGGCAAGACGAAGGAATTCAACAGATACCTTCGGAGATCAGCCAACTGGCAGAGACATTGGAATCCGGAGATGGCGGCTCTTGGCTTCAAAGGCTTCCTCGGACCAAGAACCCTGCGCGGCTTCGTCGAGCAAGATCCCTTATCCTGTGGAGGGTGCTACTGGGGCGATCACTACTATCAGGCGCTGCCGTGGGAGTACTCCTTCAACGCTTACCACGACTTGGACAAAATTATGCATTTGTCGGGTGGCTCGAAGAACTTTATCGCGAGGCTAGAGAAGACGTTCGAGACGGGTGTCTATGACGGTAATCCTCAGTTCGACAACACGCTCTTTAACCCGGGCAACGAGCCAAGCTTTAATACCCCTTACCTCTACAATTACGTCAATCGGCAGGACCTGAGCTTCGAGCGCAGTCGCTTCATTGCCAAGTCATACTACTCGGCTACCCCAGCTGGTCTTCCCGGCAATAGTGACGCTGGCTCTATGGAGTCATGGCTACTATGGAACATGATCGGCCTCTACCCCATGACTGGACAACCAATCTTTCTGATCGGATCACCGTGGTTCTCTGATCTGACTCTCGAAGTCGGCAACGGGAAGAAGCTGGAAATGACCGCAAAAGGAGGCAGTGAGGACGCCTACTACGTACAGTCACTGACAGTGAATGGAAAAAAGTGGGATCGCTCGTGGCTAACATGGCAAGACGTGTTTGCAGAAGGGGGAAAGATGGAGTTCGTACTGGGCAAGACACCCGTGCAATGGACTCGTGGAGCGCCACCGCCCAGCCCTGGTGGTATGAAGCCGCGTGATGCGGCAAGGCTGCTGTCGAGGCTGGCAGAGAAAGGAAGCATGGATTTGTAGCGAAGATGTAACGGCCGACATGATACCCGAATAGATGATTTTTGAAGCAAAAGAAGATCAAGACTCTCGACGTTGAAGATGGTGCGAACCCTACATGACCAAATATGTATAACAGGAAGAGCAGACAGGCAAGCCATTTGTCAGAACGCCTCGCTAAATGATATACGAAAGTGCGTGGGGCAGCGCTGGTCCTCACGCGACGGGTGTCCGCGCTCACAGTACTCAATCGCTCAACTGAATTGCCATAACAGGTCTCACTGGTGATCACCTCCCCAGACATTTCGAAACTCTTCCTCATCTTCGACCTGGTAGCCTGGAGAATTGACCGCAGAGAGGGGCGACCTCTGCGTTTGTGACGCCCACTCCCCGGACTCCGGTTGATTAGGACTGTTGACCCCGTCCTGCTCTGTGGAGTTGGGTTCTTGGCCCGGCTGTTGAGGAGGCTCTTTATCCAGATCAAGGGCTTTTGGATCAGGAGCCTTGTGGTGTACCATCTTCTTGGTCTTTTTCTTCTGTTTGATGGTGACAATATGTGTAGGCTCAACGTCGTTGCTACTTGATTTTCGGCTTTGTGGCGTGCGTTGCGTAGACAGGGCCGGCGATGCTGCTCCAGGTGATCGGACATAGTTGCCGCCGGAGGGGATCCATCGCTCTCTGAGAGGTTCACTGGCTGTGATGACCGGGTACTGATGCCGGAGTTAGCCTGCGAAGCCCGTTTCAGTAATTAAGCAACTTACGTTCCAATCACCGTACTCGAGCTTTCGGGCTTTCGAGTACAATGCCTCCTCTTCATCATCGAGTCTTGGTTCGTCGAAAGTGCCATGCACATTCTCATTCATCTGATCAACACGACTAGAGCTTGCGGTTGCTTGTTCGCGAAGTAAAGGCGTCGTTTGGTTGACCTCTCCAGGTTTGGGAATCCAGTACTTGCCCTTGCCGCCCCTTTCGTATCGCATACCTTCTTGTAACCTCGCAATGCGAGATCTCGAATCCTCGTGGGCCATGACTTTGTCGCCAGAGTCGTAGGCTCTGTAACCATACTTATCGCCCCTGAGGGTCTCTTTGGAATCCTCAATAAGGTCGCGAATGCCAAACGCGTCCCTGAAAGCGAAATTGATGGGCATACGAGCAGAGAGAATGTTGTTGTTGGCAAAATCATGCCACGAGAAGGCATACCAGTGAGCCACGGCGAAGATCGGCATTTCAACACAGATAAGCGCATCTTGGATCGCAGCGGCCAAATTGTCCGGAGTGTAGCCTTGGAAATCGTTGGGGATAGCCCCTAGAAATACGAGGATACCCAAGAAGAACCCTTGCCAGTATGAGGCGAAGATAATGAGTTTAATGCAGAGGAACTTTGGAATTGGTCTGAAAGGCTGCAGATCTTGATGCATGCAGACCCAGAACAGACCCAGCGCGTACAGACTGACACTGACGCTAATGTTGTATACAATACCACTCCAGAAGTAACCGGAATCTATGCCGATCTTGCCTTCTTTGAAGGTTCCGGTGGCTTTCATGACGATGGCGACGAGGGCCAGGACAGGCTTTAGCCAGGCATACTGTAAGATACCTCGCTTGATGGCTAGGAATGAGTGCGGATCGGAGATGTCGACTTTTGGGAGAACATGGTTGAGCGGCCAAAGATGCTGCACAGGCGCACGGCCATGAGTTTGAATGATGAGAGCTCGCTCGCCGCCGATGTAGTTGATGAGGAGCTGGAAGAAGAAGTAGATTGTGAGTGCTTCGTAGATGTCGCGAATGGGATCAAGAAATTGAGCGGCAACTTGGGAGACCATGCTGGTCCATGATGCGATGGAGTAAATAGGAACCATGAGGAGGATTCGCACGACATAGCGCTGAAGGAGGGGTTTGCGATAGTTCTTGGCTTGAAGCAGTATGGAGCTGTCAAGAAGCAAGGTCGTCATCAGCACGTGCTCTCAGCCAAGCTGGTCATGTATCAGAAACAGTGTCATTGCTCACATCATCGACATCACTGTCGCAGCCAGAGAAGCCACGCCTGCTACCACCGTGGTGGCATACGTGAACTTCTCGGCGGTGCCTCCATCTGCCGTCATTCTGTCCTGGGATGCGACTCTTGCGTGCAGTGCGATATGAATAGGGGAGAAGCAGGCGGCGCCCGAGCACCGGGGTGAGAACTGGCGGAGAATCACAAATTTGCCATCTGATACAAAAGGCACAGTCTTTGGTTCGAAAGCTGGCGCTCGCTTGGGTCGTCCGTGATTGTGGTCTCGATCACAAGGACGAGGCATGTCACCGTGTCGTCTGACGCGTTTCAGTAGCGGAGTGACGCAGCATGTAACCCTAACCCGGATATCTCAGCTTGCGGCCAATCACCAACAGCCGAGCAGGCAGGTATTAGGCTCGTAGCTCAGCCGTGTTTAGCGCATTGTCAGGTAGTTTAGTGGGATCGATGGTCGCGATCACGCTCAGACAACCACTTCGTGATGATAGGGATGGCTTCGACTTTCTGGCCAACTTCTACGCCTGCCTTGTCGACGCGCGGCAAAACCTTCTAACCGCCACCGAACTGGAGGTTGGCAGACAGTATACACCGATGATGCTGTATCATACATTGAGCGTCCAATGACCGTTGTCTGACGATACGAGTGGTTCTGGGTGCTTGAGGAGAGCTGCCTCTTGAGCTCGCGATAGTACTGCTGGCGATATGTCCGAGTCCGTTGCCAACCAAACCGTCGCCATATTCGCAAGAGCTCCGCCTGATGGAGCACAACTCGACTTCAACTAGTGAGACCCTTGATCTGTAGCTCGTTCTCTGTGACATGAACTGACTATCATGCAGTGGATTCCTTGCCTTCCTTATCCTCGCTGCCGTTCTCGCTATCGGCTTCGTCCTCTACTTCAACCGCGCATTCGGCTTTCTTGTCGCCTATGCCGTTCGGACCTATACGTGGCATCAATACCGTGTCTATATAAATGTTACCGCTTTGCAAATTTCTCTCCTCGGAGGGCGAATATTCTTCACCGGCTTGCGCTACCATGGTTCGAACGAGACCTTTCTGATTCAACATGGCTATATTACCTGGAGATACTGGCTACGGCGTGTACGCGAAGTCGATGTCTTGGTCGACGAGACTGCGGAAGACTCTGCTGGGCAAAATAGGAGACTTCCATGCCGGATCGATGTCCACCTGCACGGACTGGAGTGGTTCGTGTATAACCGGAGCCCGGCCTACGACTCGGTTCTATCCGGTCTGACCGATCTTGACAAGTCCAACTCGCACGACAGTGAACAAGCGAACAAGGAGAACACTGAAGGATTACGATCCAGACACTCAGCTGGAAAACGGGCATCAGATGGCGCGAAAGCAGACCGGCAAGGGGGTATTTCGAACACTGCGAAACATTCCGAAAAGTCCTTTGATCAGCCGTCTGATCTAACAAACTTCGCATCAGAGAGTCCGGTTGACCAGAACTTTGCCCAACAGGACGCGTCAAACATTCCAACGATACTTCACTTTTTACCCATCCACGTAAAGTGCCACAAAGCAGCGCTTGTCGCTGGAAACGAGAACACAAAGGGTATACTAATAGTGAAAGCCGACAACGTGTTGGCTGATATTGATGCATCCAAAACATCCACTCCTGACCCTTGGCGCCAGACTTTCAAAGTCGACTTCCAGAGACCGGTTGTAGAGATAAAGGATAATGTTGACTACAAAGAGAATCAAGCTTCTCGTGCCACGCAGAAACCGCATGAGAGTCAGAAGACTCAATTCAAGCCTCCAAAGTGGAATCTCTTGCATCAGCGCCAACGTCAAGCAATGCTCGCCTTGCGAAACCTCGTTCCATCCTGGAGAAAATCTGTTGAGTCTATGTCTCCGAACTCGCATGCATCGGCGGCCACAGGGGCGCCACAAATTCCGGGCATCGGACAGTGGCAAGGTCTTGCTCGGTATGCAGATGACCATGACCAGGACGACAAAGCTCGCTGGAACGCAATCGAATATGCTGCAGTGACGACTGTCATGGATAGCCCTTCAGCTGTTCTTCAGATCTATTGGGATAATGTCGGCAAAGTGCCTCACAGGAGAGATGGGTTGGAGTGGCACAACAACATCAACGGCGAGGAACCACCAGCCTGGGGGATACATCTTGCCATCAACGGAGGCACTCTGAATTACGGCCCCTGGACCGACCGATATCGTGCGGATCTGCAACGGATGTTTGTGCCTTCTCTCGCGAAAGACAGTATTCCAACTGGGCCGATCCCTGCTGGTGCATGGCGGGCCCCGACGCAATTCAAGCTCCTCATTGAGATAGATGACTCCGTCACGTTTCGAATACCGGTCAGGGAGGAGTCCAAGAACTGGCGATGGAGGGGTAAAACACCAGCAGTGAAACCTCAGGATCAGACTTCCAGGCGGAAACAACGCAATCGTCAGAAAAAGTCCAGAGCAGTTTCGACCGAACTGCGACCCGCCGGATGGCTTGAATTGAAGGTCCCGCAAGACTCCTCGGTATCCTATTCTATGGACATGTTTGCATCCACGCAAGGGTATCAAAACTCATTGCAAGTTGACCTACCGAGCTGCGAAATTTGGAGCAGTGTCAATCACGACTTACTGTGCAAATCAGGAGTGCAGCAGATCACCGGCGACCTATCCAATCCCTTGTCATGGAACAGCTTAAGAAACTGGAAGTTTGACATCATCTCCAAGGACCTTCAGCTCTTCCTCCTGCGAGACCATATTTTCTTACTTGTAGACTTGGTCAATGATTGGTCCACCGGTCCACCTCCCGAATACTTCTCCTTCACACCTTTCAAGTATCATCTTACCTGGGACCTTGAAAATGTCGAGCTCCTGCTAAACGTCAACGATGCCAACATTATCGACAAAGCGACGGATTTCGACGAGAACTCATTCCTCGTGCTGGCGGGTTCACGACTTCGTGTAGAGACAACAATTCCCATCGACAAGTATCGCCCGAATCAGAATGCGATTCCTTTCGACGTCAAAGCAGATACCCTGACTTTAAGTCTTCGCACCCCACAGTGGAATACCCTGGCTGCTTTCCTAACATCTGAACACATTGCCCACCTCGAAAGTCTGTCGCTCGATGGCTCATACAACTACAATGCCACCACGTCCCCTTCATGCACGGATACGTTGGTACTCAATGCTCATGGACAATCGCCATCTGTATGTCTTTTTGGATTTGTCATCAGATACTTTCTGCTGCTGAAGGACAATTACTTTGGAGAACACACCCACTTTCGCACGCTGGACGAATATCAGGAGCAGCAGCGACTGCTAAACGAGAATCCCGAGGCCGAGGATCCGAGTCGGCCTCCGTACAAGAAATCAAATGACCTCGATGTTGTCTTGAGTATCAGGACTGATGATCCGAAGATCAGGTTGCCTGCCAACTTATACACAGCTCGTCAGTTTGTACAATGTGAACTGGCTAGTCTGTCTGTTGATCTACGATTCACAAATTACTACATGGACCTGGAGCTTGAGCTGAGCCCCCTAAGCATCTCGCTCGGGCAAACTGGGGATTCTCAAGACTCGTCAAGTTTATCGACCTCCAATACTCAACTGTTCATCGATGGCGTCCGCCTTTACGGTCATCGGCTCTTTGGCCTTCCTCCTGTCGAACCAACATATCTCTGTAATTGGGACGTATCTGTTGGCTCCGTCGAAGGAGAATGCACCACTGAGTTCGTTCATACTCTGGCGTCTTGTGGCGCTTGCTTTGGCTTCATGTTTGATGATGTGGAGAATGCACTCGTGCCGTACTCGTCACTTATATTCTACGACGTCACATTCATTTCTGTTGATGTTCAGGCAGTAAAGCTGTGGCTGTATGTTGACGAGGCTGCCTTCCTACTGTCGACCGATAAGATTACTGTGAACAGTAACGATTGGGCCCGGTCACATTATTCAAAACGTGGCAACATCAGTATCCCGAATGTTCAGCTCTCATGTGTCAATTCGGAATCGGCACACAGACATCAATCACGCGCAAACCAGTCTGTCGAAACGGATGCTTTCATCAAAATGGATGTGCAAATCGCCATGGTGGGCAGGAAGTTCCATTTTACACAAGAACGATCTCTCCAGCAAGAACTGATTCGGAGAGAGGATCAACGTACCCAGAGAACGCCATTCTTTCTCATCAAGGAGTACCTTGGCCCCTTCGTACCCGAGCCACTCGATCCTCCAGCACAATGCGCACCTCCAGCGCCCCCACCGATCAGTGACATCCCAGATAACAGCGACGGCATCTCATACAGCACTCGTGCTAGTTCCAAAGACTTGGAGAGGCTTGCTCGGAAGAGCTCATTCCTATCCATGAGAAGCACAAGCACTAGGAGCAGTCGTAGATCAGGGGCAACTGGCCATCGGGATGACCTGCGTACTCACAGCTCTCATTTAACAGCGAGCAACGCCGCGCAGCGATTCAATGCGCCCAATCGAGACGTGTCACCTTCGACCGATAGACAGTCAGACTATCACAGTTTCAATGGTGATCCCATAGCTGCGCACTACTCAGTCGCTTTCTCGAGTCAATACTATGCCCCTCACTTCCCGCTTCACGGCGCACGACCGGACAACAGCCAGGCACCTCAGGAGACTGAGGCCCAGGCGGAGCTTTCGCCAAGCAGTACCAATCTTGAGCAAATTGACCCTGACGATTTGAGCGAAGACCACGCCCAAAACAGCGTTCTCGTGGAATTTCCGGCTGGGGTGTCCGCCGTACTCAATCCAGCATCTATTAAGTACATCACGACACTACTAGATGCGCTCCAACCGCAAGATCCAGAAGACACCCTTGACGCTTTACAAATGGGAGTCATGGGGAAGATCTTCGGCAGTAAGAAGCTGTCACATATCACCGGCAAGATCAACGATACTTTGATCAAATTCCCTCATCTGAACCTCCGGTTCATGAACTCTTCTCTACTCAATTCTCCAGATCCCGCCGTGGAAGAGAAGGATCAATATGATATCAATGTTTCTCAGCTCCATCTCATTCTTCGAAAGAAGATGGAGCAAGTTAAAGCACCTGCGGATTCAGGTTGGGATCATCGACCATTGTTTCACCTCAGGATGGGCTCGGTCGAGCTCTCTGCTTCCGAAAAGCTCTCTTCGCTGCAAAACCCACAAGCCGCTTTCCATGCTCAAGTTAACGAGATTTCTGTGTCCTTGGGAACGCAAGAGGTCCAGTCATTGGATGTTGACATTGGCAATATCGTCGGCAGCACTGCATCAGGAAAAGTAGAATATCTTGCATCATTGATCCACAGGACGGGTAATGTTGTCAGTGAACTGGAAAATCTGTTCACCTCGTTGATAACCCGATCCGCGAATCGTACGAAGCTCTTCACACATTCTGTGCTTAGCAATGGCCAGAGCATCAATGATCCGTTCTTCCTCATCCGACCGTCTGCGGTGCTCCGCTCAGCTCAAGATCACATGCGAACAGAGGATTCTTGGAAAATGATGGCGAGACTTCGACAAATCTGGAACAAGCTGCCACAGAGCACGAAGAGGGACATCATCAGACAATGTTGGGAAACCGATCTCCCCATCGTGCCAGCCAAAGCCATGGAGAGAGCTTGCGACGCTTTCAAGCACTGGCGCATGTGGGATCTAGAGGATCCTTCCAAAACGACTCTTCTCCGAACCATCTTCGGTGAGAATGACGACTGCGACAGTCGTGCCTCTCGTCAGCGCGATCTCCTTATTACGCTCAAGCTAACAGAGCTGCAACTCGTTCTCGATCCGGGGCCGAAAGCTAACAAGATTGGCTTCCTGGACCTAAGTACGAGAGCTGAAAGACGAATATGCCAAGAATCTCAGGAAGGTGGTACTTTGGGGAAGACCCCTTCTGTTACAGTGACAATTGATTGTGGGGAAGCGGGAGGCAACCTGAATTGGGAGGTATGTGAACTTGTTGAGGATGTCTTGCGCCTGCACGCGAGAAACAAGGATCAGGTCCCAGCGGAGAAGCAAAAGTCAGCGACACAGAGCTCTTCAAGTATCCCACTCAGCATGCATGTTGTTTTCCAGCTTGGCACAGGCTCATTCGAGGTCGAGACAGTCAACCTTGTTGCAACGCACCTAAGCAATGGCATAAAGGGTTCGGTTATGATGTATCAAACCGATACGAATCTACAGTGTCAGAGTCTCATGCTTGGCTGCAATGCAGTTACCTACCGTCTACGCAGCCACGCTCAGCTGCTGGGCTTTTGGCAACTGAGAAATCCTAGTGTTTTCGTCTGTCTTGAAACGCAGCATATCGACAGCAAAATATCTCGATCCGTCAAAATCACAGCAAGCAACAAGAATTTGGATTTTGCAGTGAAGCAAGATCCTCTTGTCCTCCTCGAAGTAGTTGACTTGGTCTGTCGAGACGAGATCTCACAGATTCATCGACTAGCTCAGGACTTCTCCTTCAAGTCACGAGGGGGCGAGAAGAGGGCCAAGGACACTACAGAACGTTCGGAGAAACTTAAGGTCGATGTCGCCATGTTTTTGGACAGCTACACCATCACAATCCCGGTGCTCCAGTCTCTCTCGTACAAAATCACCGGCGCCGTTGCTCGTGGCGCATACACAGCCAATGAGACTGCGGAAATGATATTTGACTTCGACATCAAGGAAAACGCCCATGAGATGCAAATCAACGTGCGTCGTCAACCGCAAAGTATCTCGGTCTTCCAGCTGCCACCCACAAATGGGCGTATCACACTTCACAACACGCCGTCAGATCGAATGGTCACTGTGCTTTCATCCTTGGAACTAGTGACCTTGGATGCGTCGGCCGTCTACAGTTTGCTCGCAGCGCTAAACCGGCCGCAAATCATGAGCGCTGCTCAGGAATATCAAGAACGGGTTCAAACAATACAAAAGCACGCTGCCGAAATCTTTGGTCAAAATGCCACGGCAGCCACGGCAGCCACGAAGCCGCAAGCACCGAGCAAAGCCTTTGTTTATAACGTGCGACTAGTGTTCGCAGGTCTGCAAGTGTCTGCAAAGACTGCGTTGAAGTCCAGCCTTGAGCCAGCGGCCCAAGTCATCTTTTTGCTTGATCGAGCTTACTTTCAGGCATCTAACCGGCATGAGGCACAAGGTCCAGTGTCCAGATGCCCTGAAATTCATCTGAATGTCAACCACATCGGGGCTGATATCTTGAGAGGGACAATAGGTAATATGCGCACTTGTGGTAGACTCGGGGTCGGGATCACCATGTCGGCCAGTTCTTGCAAGGGCGATGACGGCAAGGAAAACTGGACTTTCAACCTGAGGAGTGACGACTTGGCCGTTGAGCTTTCGCCTGAGACAGTCTCTACAGTGGTTGGTGTGCTGGCCTACCTAAGCGACAAGATCAAGGATCTCGACACATCTCGTGAGCTTGATTATCTTCGCAAGCTCAGGCAGTCGAGGCCTCGGATCACCTTGAATGATGATGATCTGACGGACGACGCCGACATTCTCGATTCCGTCTTATCGTCGGTTGTCTATCACTTCGAACTTCGCAACATTCATCTAAGCTGGGCAGTTAGCAGTACAAACCAGAAACAGGTGAACGAGGAAGATCTGGTGCTTTCAGTCAGCCTGATTGAGTTTGGCACAAGGACCAGGAAATCAGCCAGACTGACTATCGAAAACCTCCTACTTCAGACTGTACCGCTTGGCCAGGACAAAAGCACCCGATCCATGCACTCCGCTTTACTTCCAGAAGTCATATTCAACGTGGCGTACGTATCCATGCCTGAGACTCGACGCATGGCCTTCCAGGCTTCTGGTCAGTCGTTAGACCTTAGGTTAACACCAGGCTTCATTCTGCCTGCCGCCAATCTCATCGATTCCATCTCCTTATCGGCAAAGAATGCTCGAGAAGCAGCGATGGAATGGAGCGCAGGGTCACCAACGCCTGAGCAGCGAATCGGAGACACGCCTCCTGCGACTAAGCAAAGCAGAATCATGGGCAAACGGCGCATCGAAAGCGTTCTCGTTGATGTTGACTTCGCCGGCGCTGTTGTTCACATATCTGGAAAGCGGGCAGAGCAACACGGAAAGAGGGTATCTCGGGCTTATGATGCAATTCCAGCTGGCAGGTACGGCCAATTCAGTGCAGACGATTCAGGCAGTGGCGCGGTTCTGCACAGCCCTGGATTGGCTTGGAAGGCCGAATACCGCGACAACGGGGTGGAAGATCCGGGACTGTTCGGAGAAATCAAGGTTGCCGCGTCCAGCAACATCCTCTACCCGTCCGTAGTTCCGCTGATCATGGATATTCTGTCAAGCGTGAAGCAAGTGGTAAGCGAAAAGGACGACAAACCCTCGCCAGTCGTCGAGCCGAAGTCACAGAAAAGCGGCGAAGAAGAGAACATTCTCTCGGCAGATCCAAGTGCTGTCCTGGGCCGCGTCAGGCTGAACATGGGTTTGAGAATCTGTCGACAACAGTTTTCCCTCAGTTGCCAGCCCATAGCGCGCGTGGCAGCCACAACATTCTTCGATCACATCTACTTTACAGCGAACACGGTGACATCAGTAGAGCACGGCAACTTCTTCGCCATCTCGGGAAGCTTTAAGCAGTTACAGGCTTCCGTTCAACATGTATATTCCCGGGAGCACACTGGTAACATCGAGATTGACCACATTACTTTGTCTCTCATGAACAGCAAGCACGTTAGCGGCACGAGCGGAGTATCGGCTATACTCAAAGTCAGCCCCATGAAGCTGACGGTGAACGCAAAACAGGTCCACGACTTTCTCCTTTTCCGAGAAATCTGGTACCCCGAAGAGATGCGTCAAGCTGGCTCTATGCCAGTTCCCAAAATGGCCACAGAAACGTCGCAGGGTCATCTTGTCCAGCGTTATCAGGAGGTGGCGGCTACCGCGGCCTTCCCCTGGACAGCTACAGTCTCCATTGCTGCGTTGGACGTCAGCATCGATTTAGGGCAAGCCATTGGAAAGTCTGCATTTGCAATTTCTGATTTCTGGGTGTCGTCGAAGAAGACATCGGACTGGGAGCAGAACTTGTGCCTTGGCTTTGACAAGGTCGGGGTCGATTGTACAGGCCGCCTGAGCGGTTCTGTTGCCCTTCAAAATTTCCGGCTTCGAACTTCCATCCAGTGGCCGAGACGAGAGCAAGCACTCAACGAAACCCCATTGGTCCAAGCATCTATCAGTTTCAATGCTCTCCGTCTCAAAGCTGCCTTCGATTATCAAGCCTTCCTTGTCGCCGACATTCCGCATTTAGAGTTACTGATGTACAATGTACGCGAGGGCCGCGAGGGTCGCGGTGATCGACTTGTCGCTATCTTTAACGGCGAAGCCGTGCAGGCATTTGGGACAACGACATCCACTGCTCAAGCTGTTGCGCTCTTCCAGGCATTCACGAAGTTGCACAAGGAAAGAGTTGCCGAGTTCAAACGGTCCCTGGAAGAGATTGAGCGGTACATGAAGCGCAAGCCAAGTGCTTCGCGTAGTGCTTCCCTCGTGACACCATCTGCCTCGAAAATGACGGAGGAGGGTGATTCCACAAAGGCTCCCATCTCACTCGACACCGACGTCGTGGTCACGCTCAAGACGCTGAATCTCGGTGTTTTCCCCAGTACCTTTTCGGATCATCAAGTTTTCAAGATGGAGGCCCTGGACGCTTACGCCAGGTTCGCGGCGAGCGTTGTCGACTCACGACTGCACAGCATTCTGAGGATGACCCTGGGTCAACTGCGAATCGGTCTGGCCAGCATTCGACATGGCGAAGCACCGAAAACGCTTGCGGAGCTGTCCGTGGAGCACGTGGTAGAGCGTGCGACAGGCTCTCGCGGCGGAACGATTCTCAAGGTGCCTCAAGTGTCTGCGGTGATGCAAACGTGGCAGAAGGCACAAAGCAAGCACATTGACTACATCTTCAAGAGTTCTTTCGAAGGCAAGGTCGAGGTCGGCTGGAATTATTCCCGAATCAGCTTCATCCGTGGTATGCTGGGCACACACACGACGGCACTGGAGCAGGTTTGGGGCAAAGAGCTCCCCATAACGGCTGTCAAGATCACAGGAGTGCCGGAAGGCGACAAGAAGGGCGAGGGTCAGCAGAAGATCACGGCCGAGGTGGACCTGCCGCAAAGCAAGTACATTTACGTGCCGCTTGAGCCCCCGGTGATTGAGACGCCGCAGCTGCGGGACATGGGAGAGGCGACACCGCCGTTGGAGTGGATTGGGCTGCACAGAGAGCGGCTACCGAATCTGACGCATCAGATTGTGATCGTGTCACTATTGGAGCTCGCTGGGGAGGTTGAAGATGCGTATTCGAGGATTCTAGGATCTTCATGATGGGTGATGGTCATTTCATACCAGCAAATTGTGACATAGTGTAGAAGACCCGTTCCAAGTGACGGTAGGCGTTTGGGACGGCATGTGTCATTGTGGGTGTCATTGACATTATTTTTGGATTTTTTCTCAATAAAACATATAGAGGACGCAGAGCGATGGCATCATGCTGCACTGTGATACTCTAATTCCAGTATTGCCAAGTCTTCTGGACCACAGTACATATGTCAGTCTCACCGTGGCAAAACAAACAAGCTTCGGCCAGACGAATATTAGCGGTCTGACAGGCAAACGTCCTGTTCTTCTTCTAGCTATCACATCGAGACTTGTCACAACGAAATTGAATGCGATCGGCTGGAATTGACGGCCTGACAAGAATCGGTCTGATTCTTTCCTTTCCTGATGTGTCGGCATTTGTCACGACGATGCGAGTGTTTCTATCCGGCGGCTACTAGGTCCAGGGAACCAAAAGTGTTCCCAAGTCAACCGAGAAAGCTAAACCTAGTTGGGCTCGCCGACTTGTTCGCTGATGCATCGACTGCGAAACCTTATATGGTGAGCTCTTTGACTCAAGACGGCGTTTCGAGGCACGAGACAACAAGGTGCAGGGTAGTCTGATGTCACAGCAGGATCCGTGGTGGCGTAACAAGGTGCGCGTAGTGTGCGCGGGGAAGTGAAGTACAGCAGCTGAAGAAAGATTGGCAGGCAGCAAGGTGAGTGAAGCGGGGCAGGGAGGCACCCAATCAGAAATCAAGGGTTGTGCCCTTCCGAGGGCAGGAGGAGCAAAGCAGGCAAATGCTCGCTGCCCAGCAACACAACAGGCTTGAGCCTCTTTCTTGCGCTTGCTCCCCTCCGACATTGAGCCTGTAGGAACAAGAGAGAGCCTTGTGTGATGGTTCGGGGCTTGTGCTCCAGCGCATGACAGGAGAGACGAGCGGCGAAGGACAGGGCACTTGAGGGGCCTTTACTGAGGCAGCGGCTGTGGCGGGGTCGACAGAGAGGTCATCGTGAGCTGCTGCCCCACTTGCCCGATTGTAGTTTTTTTTCTTCGCACCCGCCAGAGATTCACTCCTCGCTGTATGAGGAGGGGAGGGGAGGGCAGGGCACGGAGCTCGGCCAATGACCCAGATGAGATAGCTTGGATAGGCCATAGAGCAAGATCGAACAGATTCCATGCGGCGGCGCAGAGTCTGGTGCAGAGGAAATTTGGTTGAGCAGCTCTGACTACAAGTACGTGCATCATCAACATGACGCTGGCGAGGCTATCCCATCGCCACGGGACTGAAACCGATGAGTCCTCGGCGAGAAAGACAAGACGGTGCCACCTTATGCGGGGCGTGCGAGCTCCCTGACGAATAGAAAAACTCGTGCAGAATGCTGATCATGGTCCAGTGGAGAGACCTGCCCTGTGGCCTAAACTCCAGGCGACGCGCAGGCTCCCGGCATCAATCGAGGGCCCATCTATAGAAATCTCTCTCACCCCCTCCACACACCTACCCGCCTGGCCTTTTTCCTTCCTCTTTTTTCCTTCCTCCTCCCCATCTCCATTCTCAAGCTTCTTTGATACCCTACGGGACCTTTTGAAGTTAGTGACGGTGATCAGCTCGCTGTCTCTTGACTTCTTTATCTTTTCTTCCCGAGCTCACGATCCTTTTCGTGTGCGCAAATCGAAGAAACGCGGGGCTCAATCCAGAAGCTCTCGTATAACCCCGCTCTCACAAACGGCTTTTTAGCCAAACTTCAAATTTTCTACACACCACCGGTCACCGACCACAACCGCCAAGATGGTTCAGTGAGTTCTTGCGCTGCCCTCTTTCCTCGGACGGGGTCATTCGTCGGCTCGCGGTGTTGGGAGTGTTTGAGGGTTTTTGGGGTTTCCGTTCCGGGGCTCGTGGTCTGTCTAGCCAGCTATGGCTGCTACCAAAAAGACCAACATGTCGAAGAACCCCAAGCCCTCATCTCCTCTTTGCTCATCATCGTGATCACAAGCACCACCGTCGATGACCCCGTTCCGGGCTTAGCCTCATAGTCGGCTTCATTTTGTAAACAGCATGCTAACCAATGACACTCACACAGCTTCACCGTCGACGAGATCAGGCAACTGATGGACAAGCCTACCAACGTCCGTAACATGTCCGTCATTGCTCACGTCGACCACGGCAAGTCTACCCTGACCGACTCTCTCCTCTACAAAGCCGGTATCATCTCCAGCGCCAAGGCTGGTGAGGCCCGTGCCACCGATACCAGACAAGACGAGCAGGACCGTGGTATCACCATCAAGTCCACGGCCATCTCCTTGTACGGCCACCTCGACGACCCCGAGGACATCAAGGACATTGTCGGCCAGAAGACCGACGGCCAGGACTTCCTGATCAACCTGATCGACTCCCCCGGTCACGTTGATTTCTCCTCCGAAGTCACTGCTGCTCTCCGTGTCACTGACGGTGCTCTCGTCGTCGTCGACACTGTCGAGGGTGTTTGCGTCCAGACCGAGACTGTCCTCCGTCAGTCCCTCGGTGAGCGTATCAAGCCTGTTGTCATCATCAACAAGGTCGACCGCGCTCTCCTCGAGCTCCAGGTCTCCAAGGAGGACCTTTACCAGTCCTTCTCTCGTACCATCGAGTCCGTCAACGTCATCATCTCCACCTACTTCGACAAGTCCCTTGGTGATGTCCAGGTCTACCCCTACAAGGGTACCGTTGCTTTCGGTTCCGGTCTTCACGGCTGGGCCTTCACCATCCGCCAGTTCGCCATCCGTTACGCCAAGAAGTTTGGTGTTGACAAGAACAAGATGATGGAGCGTCTCTGGGTACGTTGATCGAAGATGACTGTTACACGATCACCAGTTACTGACTAGACGCAGGGCGACCACTACTTCAACCCCTACACCAAGAAGTGGACTACCAAGTCCGAGCACGAGGGCAAGCCCCTTGAGCGTGCCTTCAACCAGTTCATTCTGGACCCCATCTTCAAGATCTTCAAGTCTGTCATGGACTTCAAGAAGGAGGAGATCGCCACTCTTCTCGACAAGCTGCAGCTCAAGCTCGCTGCTGAGGACAAGGACAAGGAGGGCAAGCAGCTCCTCAAGGCTGTCATGCGTACTTTCCTTCCCGCTGCCGACGCACTCCTGGAGATGATGATCCTCCACCTTCCTTCTCCCGTCACCGCCCAGAAGTACCGTGCTGAGACTCTCTACGAGGGTCCCCTCGACGACGAGGTTGCCATCGGTATCCGGGACACTGACCCCAAGGCCCCTCTGATGCTTTACGTCTCCAAGATGGTTCCCACCTCTGACAAGGGTCGTTTCTACGCTTTCGGTCGTGTCTTCTCCGGTACCGTCCGCTCTGGTCTCAAGGTCCGCATCCAGGGTCCCAACTACACCCCTGGCAAGAAGGAGGATCTCTTCATTAAGGCTATTCAGCGTACCGTTCTGATGATGGGTGGCAAGGTCGAGCCCATCGACGACATGCCTGCCGGTAACATTGTCGGTCTGGTTGGTATTGACCAGTTCCTCCTCAAGTCCGGTACCCTCACCACCTCCGAGACTGCCCACAACCTCAAGGTCATGAAGTTCTCCGTCTCCCCCGTCGTCCAGCGCTCCGTCGCTGTCAAGAACGCCCAGGATCTCCCCAAGCTCGTTGAGGGTCTCAAGCGTCTCTCCAAGTCTGACCCTTGCGTCCTGACCATGACCTCCCCTACCGGTGAGCACATTGTTGCTGGTGCTGGTGAGCTCCATCTCGAGATTTGCCTGAGCGATCTTGAGAACGATCACGCTGGTGTCCCTCTCACCATCTCCGACCCCGTCGTCCAGTACCGTGAGACTGTCTCTGCCAAGTCCAGCATGACCGCTCTCTCCAAGTCTCCCAACAAGCACAACCGTATCTACATGACTGCGGAGCCTATGGATGAGGAGCTCTCCCTCGCCATCGAGTCCGGCAAGGTCTCCCCCCGTGACGATATCAAGGCCCGCGCTCGTGTCCTTGCTGACGACTTCGGCTGGGACGTCACTGACGCCCGTAAGATCTGGACCTTCGGTCCCGACACCAACGGTGCCAACTTGCTCGTTGACCAGACCAAGGCCGTCCAGTACCTTGCTGAGATCAAGGATTCCGTTGTCTCCGGTTTCCAGTGGGCCACCAAGGAGGGTCCCGTTGCCGAGGAGCCCATGCGTTCCGTCCGCTTCAACATCATGGATGTTACCCTCCACGCCGATGCCATCCACCGTGGTGGTGGTCAGGTTATCCCCACTGCCCGTCGTGTCCTGTACGCTTCTACCCTCCTCGCCGAGCCCGCTCTTCTCGAGCCCGTCTACCTCGTCGAGATCCAGGTTCCCGAGCAGGCCATGGGTGGTGTCTACGGTGTCCTTACCCGCAGGAGAGGTCACGTCTTCGCTGAGGAGCAGCGCCCTGGTACTCCTCTCTTCAACATCAAGGCCTACCTCCCCGTCCTGGAGTCTTTCGGCTTCAACGCCGATCTCCGCCAGGCCACTTCCGGCCAGGCCTTCCCTCAGTCCGTCTTCGACCACTGGCAGGTCCTCCCCGGTGGTTCTCCCCTCGACCCCACCTCCAAGGTCGGTGCCATCGTTACCGCTATGCGTAAGCGCAAGGGTATCAAGGAGATCGTTCCCGGTGTTGAGAACGTAAGTTCCCCCTCAAACTCTTCATTCTGTACAGATCAAACATTAACATCATCCTTTAGTACTACGACAAGCTGTAAACGGTTTCGCCATGACTGCTATGAATTAAACGCGGCGTTGAAGTGGAATAAGCTGCTCCGCTGGCTCGGCAGCAACACGCTGGGTCATCAGTGTCTGAAATTTGCCATGGGCATGTTTCGGAGCTGGTTGAGCAGGGAAAAGTACATGGGGAGCTTTGTTACGATTGCCTAGTAGAGAGGGCGGTATACTCCGATAGGATGAATTTTTAGTATTGTGTTTTCGTAATCTGCTTGTGCATGCAAACATCTGCTAGACTGTGATTGTTGGATTGTCTAATGCTGAACCAATCTACTTGTGTGAACATCGAATGAGCGCAAATTATGGTAGAAATGCTCATGGGCCGTGTGAGCTTGTTTAGCCTGTGACGTGGTTGTGGAGCATAAACCAGAAATTATCCTAGACAGGCGCGCGACGTAAAATGCTGCCAGCTTTCGCAACCAGCACCTCATCGAGCATACCGCTTCCTCCCGCCAGCTATTGTAGCGTACGGTCGTTATACTTTGATCTGCTCACTCTATTACTGATCTTTGTTCCGCGCCAACGCTTGGAAAAAAGTGTTCTCTTCGACGGCTGGAACGCGGCAGCTCCGATACCACACCTCGCGAGCCCGATGCGACGGACGGAATCGCAGCTTGGTACGATCGACGAAGAGAACGAGGCAACGCCCGAAGTGACGCAAAAATCGCGACGACAGTAAAATGTTGTTCCAGGAACAAGACTCGGACGAGTTAAAGTCGTGGATTGTGAAGCGCATCGAGAACACGTGAGGAAAACCTTTGCTTGACCGCCCTGGTACCAGCTTTGCTGGCCCAAATTCAGGTTCCGGGAGAGAACAACCACTAACGATTGATCCGGTTTTCTTTTGTTACAGTGCTACTGCTGATGCTGACGTTCTTGGCGATTACCTGATTGCTCTTTTGAGCGGAGATGGCGACGAGGCGTCGATAAGATCAATGTGCGAAGCGGAGATTCCTGATTTTCTGAACGAAGGTTCGTTGAGGTCCGCTGTCCGGCACATTGATCCTGAGAGGAGAGCCGAATTGTAAGAAGAAAAGTGACTGACATGATTCCGCGGCATGGCAGACGCAAAGGCTTTCACGGACGAAGTCTTGGAGGTCATCAAGCACAAATCGTACAAGCCAGGAGCGCCGCCGCCGCCTCCGAAAACAACACCTGCCGTGCAGAGCGAGCCGACATCTATAAAGAACGATACTACGACAATCCCGCCGGCCAACGGACCACAAGGGGCTGGAAGAAAGAAGCGTGGACACGAAGAAATTGGAGAACCGGGCAGAGCCTCAAATCATCAGTATAACGACACTGAGAACGGACGATCGACGAAACAAGCAAAAAGAAAGAACAGGAAAGATGGCCGTGCATCCGAGTTTCAGCAAAATGGAGGGCCAGGACCACAGGGTGGCTGGCCCATGTTTCCTGCGTTCGACCCCAACAATCCCATGGAGGGGTTCCTCGCGATGCAGCAAGCCATGGGTCTCTTGCCCATGGATCCGAACAATCCTTTCTCGAATTATCTCCAGCAGCAAGCGCCGCGGCAAATTGGAAGGCGGCGGCCATGCCGAAACATGCAGAAGAGGGGGTATTGTCCAAAGGGTAACGCTTGCGGGTTTGATCACGGGGGGGTGAACGCGAGCGCTGCTCACGAGGTAGAGATGAAGTATGACGGTACGTGGGATTCTTTGGCCCTCGACAGATGGAAGGACATTGGGGCAGGCTGACAAGAACAGACGATGAACCCAGTCGCGCAGTCGGTTTCGCGAACCCGAACCACATCCCAGCTGGAGCCGGAGCTCTGTTTCTAGATACGCAGCGCGGGAGAAATAGAGGACGAGGCGCATCGCGAGGCAGAGGTGGACGGAATGGGGTCCCGCGCGCCCCTTACTCCGCCGAAGGCCCCGTCGACGACCCGACGAAAAAGACGATAGTGGTAGAGAATATCCCGGAAGAGAGCTTCAGCGAAGAAGCCGTGCGGGAGTTCTTCTCTCAGCACGGCAACATCCTGGACGTATCGATGCAGCCGTACAAACACCTGGCCATTGTTAAGTACGACAGCTGGGACGCTGCCAACGCGGCCTACACCTCCCCCAAAGTCATCTTCGACAACCGCTTCGTCAAGGTGTACTGGTACAAGGACCCCGAGGAGGAGATCCCCGAGTCGATGCCTATGCACAATGGCGTAGACCTGGACGCGTTCAGAGACAACGATGACGCGGAGCCCAAGTTTGAGCTGGAAGCATTCAGAAAAGCGCAGGAGGAGGCGCAGAGAAAGTTTGAAGAGCGAGAAGCGCAGCGCGCCGCTCTCGAGGCCCAGAGGCACGACATTGCGCGACAGCAGGAGGAGCTCCTCGCAAAACACCTCGAGGCCTCTGAACGCCTGCAATCCCTCCAGCGAGCCAAGAGCGGCGACAACCTCTCCGGCGGCCTCGACCCCAACGACGCGTCGGCCGCGGAGACGGAGGCGCTGCGCGCCAAGCTGGCAGCGCTCGAGTCGGAGGCCAAGATTCTGGGCATCGATCCTGACGGGATGGACGACGCAGCCTCGATGATGAGTGACTGGCCGCCGCCGCGGGGCGGGTACAGGGGCAGGGCGAGAGGGAGAGGCAGAGGCCGCGGACGAGGGAGGGGAGCGTATAGAGCTAGTGCCGCGGGCCCGGAGGGACATCACGCTGCGTATGCACGGTACACGCTCGATAACCGGCCGAGGACGATTGATATCAAGGGGGCCGACTTTTCCGCCCCTGAGACGGACGAGAAGCTTCGCCACTTTTTGCTTGTAAGTTCAACTGCTTTCCATCTGTTGAACCCCTTTCACGGTGTTCGCTCCACTTACCTGGTTCACGACATGGCTAACAGCTAAACAGAACATGGGCGAGTTTGACGCCGTGGACACGTCAGATACGTACGCGCGCGTTTCGTTCCCGGAGCGAAAGACCGCAGAGAAGGTATTCCATTCGCTGAATGGCCAGGAGCTGAACGGCGTGGAAGGCCTACTTGAGGTCTCGTGGGTGACGCAGGGGCCAGCGTCCTCCACAACGGCGGCGGCGGCCAACGGGGCGCAAAAGATGCAGACAGAACCGCTGCTGTCGGGCCAGGATCAGGTCGAGGAGATGGAGGGTAGTGAAGACGGTGAGATTGGAGAGGAGGGCACGGGCGATGGGGAGGAGGAGAGGAGGAGGAGGGGAGAGATGGATATGGACTATGATGCATGGTAGCTTCATGGGGTAACAGACGGAACATAATTTGAAAGAGCCCCAACCCCTACCGAGAACCATTCTACATAGTCACACACAACATTGTCATCGACATGAGAGATGAGTTGCAGCGCCTTAAGCCGAAATGTGGCTAATGTTTATTTTTATCCGTGATGAATCTGCGTACTCTTCCACACAGCAATCGCAGTGTACAAATCACCTCTCCAAGCACCACCTTTATGTAGCAGACAAAATCAGAGAAAAGCAAAGGAAAAAAAAAAAAGGAAAACAAACGTAGAAAATCATAAAACAGAAGGATCGCAAACCGCAGGCCGGGGGTATCGTTGAGATATAAACTTTCGTATGCCAAATTTCCAAACCAACACATGCTCCACGGTCTCGCCGCATCCTACGCGCAGCGCATACGATTGGATGATGAAGAAGCGAGACCCTTCAATGATGATGACTCCGTTCGTTGATCGTCGTTAATAAAGGAATTTTCCGGGCTCTTTTGTTGATGTGTATGCGCCGGTCCTTTATGCCCCCATGTTCGCCTTGTTCGCTGTGTGTAATCGCTTTTTGTTGAAAAAGTCTCTTTGTTGAAAAAGACCGCCCTGTCATACTGATCAGGAAATAACGCCAATCCAGAAAAAAAGAAAAAAGAAAAAAAGACAACAAAAAAAGTACGGAACAGGAAGAACCGTGAGAAGAAAAAGTTGCTTTTGGTCGGGCGGCCAGATGTCAGTGTCGGGAGCATTTCGTGCACCTTTATGACTGGCATTGCGCAATCCGCTGCTTAGTTCACAGGCAAAGGCTGTGCGTGGTTGTTGCCGTTAGGGACCTGGACGGGCTCGTGGTTGCCATTGCTCAGGGGCTCTGCCTTCACCAAAACTGGGGTGCTGAGCTCAGCCACTGTCAGGCCATCGAAAAGTTCGTAGATCGCACGATTTTCGTGGAAATCGTTGTTGACTATGCCGGGTTAGCTATGGGTCGCATCATTTCTGGGGAACCGTGCACTCACCAATGTTCACGAGGTACCACTCATTCATGACCTTCTCGAGGAGCACGCGGCTGGGTGTGTTGTTCTCGTAACAATGGGCCCAGTCCATGCCGAGGCGGAAAGCCTCGTCGCGCCAGGCGAGGAAGCTGACGCTTTCGACAATAGTGGGTTGCACGATTTCTTTCCCTGGGAAGACACCCCAGGTAACGGCGTTGGGACCATCGCTTGGAGCGTTGGTTTGCAGCTCGCCGTCTTTGGTAACCGCGTAGTAGGTCAGGTCTGGGTCGCTTTCGATACGCTTGACCATTTCTTCGAAGATGCCAGGATGCACGAGGAGTTCGAGGTATGCCTTCTGGTAGACGTAACCGTTTGACGGTCCCCATCCGTAGACAGGGTGGTTTGATTTGACGCCGTTGACAGCAGGCTGTGAGTTTATGGTCAAAAGACCGCGCATGTTGAGCGTCTTGAGGTCGT
Organism: Parasarocladium wereldwijsianum; assembly: GCA_036250105.1. Taxonomy (NCBI): domain Eukaryota; kingdom Fungi; phylum Ascomycota; class Sordariomycetes; order Hypocreales; family Sarocladiaceae; genus Parasarocladium; species Parasarocladium wereldwijsianum. The sequence continues at coordinate 70,228 of JAXOUE010000079.1, read as the reverse complement.
GCTTGATGTCGTCGGACTCTTCCGTGAGGGGTGCTTCACTCCATGGCAGAGAGTCAATCTCCTGGTCAATGTAGCGCACAAAAGTGTCGGCGAGATCTCTGATGGTGGCAGGCTCGCCCCATTTCTTACGGTTCGCCTCGTTGGAGCCCGTCAGGCCAATACCGTAGGCATCGAGCTCACCGAAAGCAGGAGACCTCGAATCACCCCAACGTCCGTTAGGGAACTCGTCCCAGTCTTGGGTTCGCAGAACGTATGACTTGTTGCGACCACGCCAGAAGACTGGGCGGACATCCTCGTCTCTTCTTCCAAGACCCTTGGACTGTTTCCAAGGCAAGGCGTGCTTGAGCGGACGCTCGGCACTTGGTGTCCAGTCGAGTTCGTCGAGGACCATTCTTGTCGCCTGAGCCAGGTTCATGGTGTAAAAGTGCAAATGCCAGATGCCGTTGGCGATCAGCTTGCGGCACATGTCCGCAACCAGCTTCGTACCCCTCTCACGCACAGCCAAGTCGTCGTTCTTGACCGGTTCCAGGACGTCGAGGAATGACTGGGGAATCTTGCATTGCATGTGATTTGCTCTCCGCAAGAAGCTGGCCCATGTTGCAATAGGCATAATACCGGGCAGGATAGGGATGTCGATGCCGCGCGCGCGGACTTTGCCGACCCAGCGGAGAAAGTTGTCGACATCGTAAAACATCTGAGTGACGATGAAGGAAGCACCCATATCGACCTTCTCCTTGAGGTGATCAAGGAGTGATTCCTCATCCTTGTTGTCATCGCAGCCCTCCGGATAGCCAGCAACACCAATGTCAAAATGAGTGCCGTAATTGGCACGAATGTGTCGAACCAGGTCCTTTGCGTACTGGAAACCACCCTCGACAGCAGTCCACTTCTCCTGGTCACGAGGAGGATCGCCACGCAGAGCAAGGATATTTGTGCAGCCGGCCTTGTAGGCCTTTGACAGGGCCTCGTTGACTCTTTCTTGGCCCATATCAGTGCAGGTCAAGTGCATGCAGGTTTCGAGACCGTATACGGCCTGAGCCTGCTGAACCATCTCACAAGTGAGCTCAGCAATACGGCCACCTGCACCCCATGTAATATCGATGAACTGGGGGCCAAAGTTGTACATGCGGTCCATACGGTCGTACAGGTTCTGAACACCCTGAGCGGTCTTGGGCGGGAAGTATTCAAAAGAGAAGGACGGTTCGCCGGTCCTCTCGGTCTCGGCTAGCATGTCCTTGATATGCATGATGGTGGTTGTCGTGATGAATATCAATAGAGTCTAGTCGAGAGGTTGGGAGGTTAGAAAATCGATAATGTCGCAGTCATCGACTGGTCGAGGCAGGTGTCGGAGACAAAAGGGAAGCGAGATGAATCAATTGAGCAATCAGAAAGGAAGAAAGAAGCAAAGGGAAGAACAAGAGGGATGAACCGTAAGTTGAGAGGCAGTATGGGGGGGGAAGGAAGAGGTGAAAAGAAGTTTGGGATAGAAGCTGGGCTTCCAAGATGGAATATGATGGGAGAGGGACGGTGAGGGACGGTGATGCAGGACGGTAAGGACCCCTCCACCCCACCCTCTGCGGTAGGGGCGATAGGCGGATGGCGGGGGGCGCTGACTCGCTGAAGCCAAAAAGAACTCACAGGGTCTGGGGATTGGGGGACTGGCGTGTTGTTGGAGAGGCTGGTTGTTCTGTTTGTTTCTATGGTCGATGACTAGGTGACAAGGAAAAGAGCTGTATGAATGACGACGAAACCTAATGAGAGTAGATGTGTCTGATCGAGGTGCGTCTGCACACAAGCCAGAACACAACCATCAGTCCTCACGGTTAATCTTCATTGTCTTCCTCCTCCCCAGAGAGGGCCGATTACCGGCAGCCTGAGCAACCTCCCATTGCGGGGCCTCGCTGCACGGAAAGGTACTTGACCGGGGAGCGCTAATAGGCGGACGGATCAAGTACCTCCGATCCAGGCGATGGTGCGATTGGCGCACGGCGGGTCCCGGGTGGCAGCGTGCTCCCTGATGCTCACCTTCGCACGCTTCCTTGGCTTGCTCGTTTCCTGACCGAAGACTTCAGGGGGTGAGCATCTTTCCATGTCTGCAGCTTTTTTGGTTGGATGCTGCCAAATGTTTAGGCAGGGTTGACTTGTTGCCTTGTCTCGTCGGACAATTCGATAGGTGCATCCAGTGCCTCCTAGACACACCTCGGTTCGCTGCTCACTCCGCGTTCCAGTGATGTGCACCACTGTGGCGTGGGGGTTATGCGGCACATATGCGGTGACACCATACATCATCGACAGGAGGCAGAGTGCTTGCAAGCGAACAGTTCCAGCCAGCTTTCCACGTTGTCAGTTCTCTGGTATCTTATTACATATTAAAGTCATACAGCCTGAGTCTAGAAGGAGAGCATCTATCATAATGACCGCTGTCTGTTTTGACTGCCTACGTTAACATGCTTTGTCCTAAATCCATTCATCGAGTTCGCGTCAAAGTGAAGATCCTCGTATTCGCATTACTTCCGTCAGCGGTGAGGTATTGATGGAAGACGCAAGACCGTCGCTCCTTTCCTGGCACATGCATTCATTGACACGTCGTGTGGCCCTTGACAGTAATCTCAGAAATTTATTTTCGATAACTTCATATGCTATGCGACTTGTCCCAGTCGTGACAAAACAACTGTAGATCCGTGACACTCAAGCCAGGCTCACGAGGCAGGTGGAAACTGTGAGAAAGGCAACGAGGGCCCCGTTGATACCGAGACGCCACGAGCCGGAATCATCATCCTTCTTTTCGTCCTTCCCGTCCTTATCGTTCTTGCCACTCTTCTCATCCTCGTCATTCTCCTCATCCTTGTCATTCTTCTCCTCATCCTCGTCCGCATCATCTTGACCAGCGGACGCAGTTTTCTTCGGGGCCGTGGCCGACGTTCCCTTACAAGCCTCCTCGTGGTTGTCTTGCAGCAGCTGCTGAAGAGTATCCCTGTCCAACGTGAGGAAATCCAGCTCGTCAGAAGACATCTTCTCCAGACCCCCGGTCACCTGAGCAATGGCAATCTTCCCCTGAGCCCAGCACTCATTGTACGTCTGGGTCTCCAAACTGTCCAGTGCTGTCGCGGTCTCGAGGTTCTTGCCGGTCTGCGAGCCGCAGACCACTCCCTGGCTCTTGATTTCGGAGCAGGTGTTGTATGTCGTCGTGCCGTCCGCCACGAGGACCTCCCTCCACTCAGATTCCATCTGCGTAATCGTACGCTCGGCGAAATCTGTGCTGCAGGTCTTGGAGGGACAGTCGACGAGGTAGGTGGTCGCGGAAGATTGAGAGTCTATCACGGAGGCATAGACAGTTGGTGGCGGGTTCTCCTCCATGAAAAGAAAGATCGGCCCGGCAGCGGATGTAGGCAGGTCCGTCTGAATGGCAGAGCTTGGGACGGGTCTGGCCGTGGGTGGGGGGATTGGAACGAGGGTAATGGTGTCCATGGTGAAGGTTGTAGTCGTGAGATGTGTGATTAACGACTTGGATGTTTGTGTGTTTGTTGATTGATTGAGGAAGGACGATGAAATATTGATTCAAGATGAATGCTGGGACGTTCCTTTATATGTTGATTGAGGGCATGAGATGAGAATGAGATTGGGGATGAACTGGAGGGAAAGAGTCAATCTTATAGTGTTTGAGGGTCACGATGAACAACTTTGCAGGGTGATATCAAGAACCGCAGACGGGAGTACAGCCAATCTCCCCGGTTCCGCGGCCACAACTGGTGAGATTTTAGCATCAGCAACCTTGCAGACTGTGTTCAAATGGCAAAGCCAAGTCGATCAACCGAATTGAGAAAGGGAACAGACCGTCGGTAAGCTGCGGATTACCAAGGTGTTGCGCAGGCAAGTGAGGTATGTGAGATCAGATTCCGTCACTAAAATTAGAAAAGCTCAAGGGTTTGACAGAACCGGGCTATGGGGAGCGAATATCCCTGGCGCAGCACCCCTGGGAGTTTTTTCATACAGTATTACAGGGCTGACAGGATCAGAAATGTCGTCTGGAGCTTGAAGAACATAACCCAAGTAGGAAGGCTACTGACTGGCAGTACACTTTTTGCGCGTAAGGGTTGGTCGCAGTCAACGCATGCGCAGGCCCATTTGTGCATTTCTATTCCAACGTAGCTATAATCATGTGTTGTGGTAAAGACACAGCCAATCTCACGCAATCTGCATTGGGTCAAACTTGTGAAATCCTTGTGACGGGAAAGAATAAAGAAATGCGATGTTCACGAGGAAGCGATCATCAATTTAAGAATACTGTCATCTTCTGTAGAGCTAGTACATGATGTAGAAGAACCCATGACTACTATGCAAGGCTAGGTGAATAGGCGAGCGGTGACTGTTTGAGAGAAAACAGACAAGCGACCAAACAGGTTTTACGACGAGCAACGAGAAAGTAAATCGTGGCATCACATATGCCGTACCAAGGCAGACAAGAGCGAACGGCTGCATTTGTGCTTGCCTTTGGATCTTGGAAATGTGTCAAGTGCGTGCCACTTGGCTTTCGATAGACTCACCTTACCTCACCTCATCTACTATCAGCTTGCTTCATCTGCTGCTGTTGCGTTCTGCATTCTCCCCGATAGTATTCGTTTTGCCATCACTGCATCACCATTCAACATTGCATCAAATCTAATTCGTTTATCATCATGGCCTAGGAGGCCCCTCCTCGATGCGCGACGACCGACGGAACCATTAGCCCTCTCCATACTGGCGAAGCTCCCAACCAGACCCTCACAAAGGGGCGCCCAAAGACCAGGATCCCGTCTTCAACCAGTCCCCACACGTCGCCTGTACGGTCATTGCGGCGAACAAGACCAATTTATCGGGCGCCCGCGCCTAATTCGTGGGAGTCTGCTTTGGGCCGTGGCCGTGAGCCTCTGCGACCATTACGGACCGGTGACTGCCAAAATACCGGCAAGAACCTCGCGATAATTTGTCAGGAAGATGAGGACGGCTCCGAGGACTTGGTCATTTGGGATGATGGACAAGGCGAGACAGCTCCGCTCGCGCAACGGGATAGGGACAGTCTGGTTTCCACTACTGCTCGACGTGATACGACTTTGAGCCGGAGCGAGGATCATGGAGGTGATGCGTTCGTTGAACGTCAGCCAGTCAGGCTTTCCTCCATGCCCACGCCTCCGCAGATTATCGCAGCTGAGTCTCGGGAATTCCTGGATCTGATTGATCGCAATTTTCGATCGGTAGAGCATTCATTGCAGTCTATTCGAGAAAAAAGCCCGGAAGAACGCCGACGTCGCGAACGGAGTGCATCCTCATCGTATCCTTCTGAGGGCCAAAAATCGCCTTCACAAAGGGCGGTGTCTCCTCAATATGGAGGGAATTTGACCTTGTCGGATTTATCCAAGTTTGCCTCTGCAAGTCGAGACACTGCAGATCTTCGATCCAACCCATCATGCGACCAACTACAAGTGCAAGACGATCCTTTGCAGAAGAACAAAAATGCGCCTCAAGCAGATGCAATCGTCACCGAAGGACATGAACAGCGCCGAGCAAGTCGTGAAACGACAAGATGCTATGGACGGTTCGAACTAGAAGACAGCACTGAGGTATTGCCTCTCGACTCGGCCTCTCAGCAGAGTGGTAGCTTAGAGAGCTTAGCGATTGTTTCACCCGCTCGCAAGGCTGAGGTTCCTAAACGGTCGCCGAGGAGGGCAAGCGAAGTAAAGTTTGAACAAAATATGGCTCCCGGACGAGAACGTCTCAGCTCCCGCCGTCACGGAAACGTTGACAGTCCGGACCCGACAGTGGTGCCGCCTCACCCAGGGGGTCGCTTTGGGGGAGCGAAACGTTCAGCTTCACATTTTTCCCTGCGGAGCCTTAGCGAGTCCATTTCCAAGAAGCGACCTCGCCTTGGCCTCAAAAAGCTTGCAATATCCATCTTCCATGGCGGCAAGCGGGCGGTCGACCACGTTCGTGAAAACCTGAAGAAACACCACAACGAGAAGAAGGAACTGGAAGCACGTCTGTCAACGATGCGTACACAGGGGCAGATCGGGCAGCCCAGTGATGTGCGCAGCATCCGGTTTCAGAAGAAAAACAAGATGCGCCATTCAATGGAGAGGGGAGACTGCAAGCCCAGTGAATGGTGGACCGAGGGTGCTCAGAAATTCCAAGCTCCAAGCTGGGCCAAGTTTGAGGCAAAGCCAGTTGATATGCGGTGCTCAACTCGAGGTCGTTGAACCTGGCGAGCAAGAGGGAGAGGCGAGTTGGTTGAAACATGAATAGGTTATACACGTAATCGTGACTGTGTGTTTGTGCGATAGCTGAACTGAACCAAAGTGTATTGAAACGTATACGTCTTAGCGACAAAACGCTGACATATCCAAATCTAAAGAGTCCAAAGATGGTTCATGCGAGATACCGAAAGCTTTGTGAACCTTGACCACGCCTTTTACCCGCACCAACAAGACCCTGCTCCTCAAAGGCTGGCTCAGCTGCCGCTTGTGCTTCGTCGGCCGCCTCCAACTTGCGGTTCAGGTACTTGAGGTATGCCCGCAGGATCAGGGCCAGGAAAGCCACAGCCAGCATGGCCCACGCACAGGTCTGCATACCACGCGTGTAATACGGCCCCTCAGCCTCCGGATAAAGCCGCGTCCCGACGAGGGGGCCGCACTGCCCGACGAGCTGCATCAGCGCGAACCCGCCGCCCCTCCTGCTCTCGCTGGCCTGATTGTTGATGGTCCAGGTGATGATGAGGGCGACGACGCTGAAGAAGCCTACAGCGGCGGGGTAGACGGCGAGGTAGCGCAGCCAGGGGGCGAGGCGGAGGCGGTGGCCGAGGGCGAGGACGGTATAGCCGACCGCGGAGAGCAGGGCGTGGAGGGCGAGCGGGGCGGCGCGGGTCTGGAGACGGTCGGAGGCGCGGGCGGTGAGGAGGACGGCGAAGAATGCGATGAGGTAGGGGGGCGCGGCGAGAGCCTGGGCGGAGAGGGAGGAGTGGCCCATGTCGTAGAGGATCTGGGGGAGGAAGACGGGGAGGGATGCGTAGGCCATGTTGGTAAGGAAGAACATGGCAGCTGTGAGCCAGGCGATAGGGGAGATTAGGACGGAGAGGGCTTCACGGATTTTGAGGCCAGATGATGATGAGGAGGAAGAGGAGGAGGATTCGTGGGAAGAGGAGGAGGGCGAGTCATTGCGCAGACGGAGTCTAGCGACTTTGCGCTGACGTTTCGTGAGGTACGGAGCCGTCTCGGGGCTGTCGGGGATGAGGTTCCAGGCCACGACGGAGACGATGACGGAGGGGAAGCCCTCGCAGAGAAAGAGGAGGCGCCAGGGGGCGATAGGAGTTAGGCGCGCAAGGCGGACGACGACCCAGGCGAGCGTGGCGGCGAAGCTGGTCGACAGTGGCGCGGCGGCGATGAAGATGGCGGTGCGGAACGCGAGCTCCTTTGGCTTGTAGAAGAAGCTGAGGTAGAAGGGCACGCCGGTGAAGGCGGCCTCGCCGATGCCGAGGAGAAAGCGCAAAGCAACGAGGAAGGGGTAGGAGGGGGCGAGGGCCTGGAGGGAGGCGATGATGCCCCAGGAGAGGACGATGAGGGAGACGTAGATGTGCGGGGGCACGACCTTCCAGAGGAGAGACATCCATTCAAAGAGGATGTAGGCGACGTAGAAAGCCTGGAGAGCCCATTCGTACCAGTCCGAGTGTGGGGTGGAGGTCTGCAAGTCGTCGTCCATGCCTGCGATGCGCGCGTTGCCAATGTCTGCTTTCTGTTAGACAAAAGTACGCAAAAGCCCAGAAGAACGAGATCTCTGGGGAAGACAAAGAGAAAGGAAGACCAACTCGAACGGTCCAGGAAGCTGAGCATGTAGAGAAGCGCGACAAACAGCACGAGTTTGCGGTCAAACTGCCTCCTCACGGCCGCCTCCTCGTCCGGGGTGTAGAGCTGGAAGCTGGCGACCGTGCTCCCAGCGCTGAACCTGCGGTTGCGCAGTTCCGACCTGTCAAACAGCACCGTCCCTTCTTCATCGTCGTGGTCGTGGTCGTGATCATCATCGTCCGAGGCGTCCAGCACGGCCGAGGCGTCGTCCTGGTCACCGCGTTGTCGTCGTTGGCGGTCGCGAGAGGGGGGCCCAGCGCGCATCTCGTACGCTTCGTAGGGGTCGCCATGATGGCCCCGATGATGACCGCTGATCTGCGAGCGGAGGTCTTCGTCGTCGCTCATGTCGGATTCGAGGGAGAACTCGGCGCCCGTCTGCGCAAAGGAGGCGCCGGGGTCGAGGTAGGACATGCTTTCGTGGGGATCCAGAGCGGCTTGCAGGACAAAGGTTGGCGTCGTTGGGGCCGTTAGGCGAGGCAATTCGACTCTCAACTTGCGACTATATCAAGAAGCGAACGGGACAAAGGGATGAAGATTTCGGCACCTCCTTGAGGCGCCTGGTGATCGAATGGATTACAGGGTCATGGCTGTCGCGAGGGTAGTGAGGATGGAGGGATGCAGTGGCTGGTGTCCCCCCGTGGCGGTGGTGATGCTGATCTCACTTCGCTTTGGGACAGGTCCCAGCTGGGCACATGTTGAGGTGGTCCTGGTTGTCGATATGGAGATAATTAAGATCGACATTATAGATTCAATTTCTCTCTTGTGAGTACCGCTATATAAAGGTTTAGAGTTGTCACTCTGGGTTCCTTGCTGCTTGCTGGGCAATCAACCATTAACCCCCAATTAGGTGCGCCGACTCAACGTGCAGCTTGACGATTGCGAAGCGCAGATCGTGTATTATAAATCACTTTTCCTCATCCAGAATCACTTTCTCTCCTCTGATTCCAGCTTCTTTTTCCCTAGCGGCAGCATCTTGCGCAGATTCAACCCACTGCGCATACCTCTCAATCCCTTCCTCGGCGCTGGCTGTGAAGGCTTTGGCGATGGATCCTGCCTATCCTCCACCGTCGACGGCGTCAAATGCTCGCCATCGTCCTCCACGCCCTGATTGCCGCTACCTTCACCCGTAACTTCTCGGCTTTCCGCCTTTTCTTCTTGTGAATTCGGTGCGTCAACGTCTGCCGCACGTGGAAAGTCCCTCTCCTCGTCATCGCAAACCACCACGTACCACCCGATCTTGGCCTCGCTCGCCCCGAGAAGCTCACCTCTCAGCTTTTCAAACCAGCCTTCCTCTCCCCTCTTGTCCCGCTTCTCGTACGACTCCATCGCCTCTGCGAGGTCGACGCTCAAATCCACCTCCACAACGTAGTCAGCCAGGTAGGCGTACGGCGTCGCCCACGACGCCTCGTTCGTCATGCTGTACTCCTCCAGCAGCTCCAGCATCGGGAGGCCGAGGGTGCCCTCGACCGGATCGAGCAGGCGGCTCGGGACGCAAGGGTGTCGGGCCTGGATGGCGGAGAGGAGGGTCTCGGGAGTTCCTCGCTTGATAACCCAGCCGGGGGACGCATCTTCGACGTTGTGGATGACGGTGAAGAGGACGATGCACCTGCGGCTCCAACGAAAGCCGTGGCAGAGATAAGTCGGCATATAGGGCAAGGATGCGTGTATTCAGGGGCGTCTGTCTGTTTGTCCCTCGCGATTCGCTGTCTAGGTGGGCAGACTGGACTGGCAACGTGACAATATCTTGGGAGTCGCTGTTGTTGGGCATGCGCTTTACAGTGCGCGCGGCACGTCATGAAGAGAGTGGCGAGGAAAGGATGATAGGAATGAGAACCCAGAGGGTGTGACGGTTGGTGACTGAGGAAGCCGGACAGATCTCAAGAAACTGAAAGATGATAGTAACGATGCTGATAAGACGCCTCTTCTCAAGTGTTTAGATCAAGCCCTCCCTGGTTTCAGCGTCAACACATCGCATGTGCCGAGTAGCATCGATCGTTTCACCTGGTTGGGCAAGTCTTGCACCGCATCACGGGGATGAGTATTGATGACGTTGATGAAAAGTAAATCCAAATGATCTGAACGCCCAAAGCCACCGAGCCGCGCAGCTTGGGGCGGCTGATGTTATCGCCAATTACGAAGTGCGGACACTTTGATCCGCGATTCACATACGTAAAGTGAGCTACCCGGTATCGACTTTCGAGGCTCAATCAAATCACGTGACACCCCCCGTCCCCGTTTCTGGTCCCTTGCAGCCTGGTACGGCGACTGTCTCATTCCCCGCATCCAATTCACATCATCATACCATCCGCCGTCCCGAACTCCAGATCGTCAAAGGTCCCATCGTCCAGCTGGGCAACCTGGGCTCCCCCCTGGCCTCGTAACGGTACCGGTGCCGCGAGCACTGGGGCCTGCCCTTTGCTCATTTGCGTCGGCAGCGCCACGGGCATCATCATGTTGGGACAAGCCTGAGACAAGTCGACAGGGATCTCGGTGTCTGCTGGTATGATTCCGTAGGACCGCTTGAAGCTCTGCAGCCAAAAGTTGTTGTCGGCCGCCGTCCAATTCCACGGATCGTCACTGGAAAGGCATGTTAGCTTGTGCTTACTCGCAACAGATATCTACGTCTCAGGGAGAGGTCTTGACAGCCCTGGAATAGAAGAACGTACTCATTATGGATGATCCACCGCGCCTGATGCTGCAGCTCCTCGTCCGTCGGCACATGCTGATTCGGGTTATGCGGCGACATCATCGACCTCACGTACCGCCCCAGCTCCTTGTACAGATGCTGGTAGCAGTTATCGCGCGCCAGCCGTCCCAGCTCGCCCTGGATGAACCCCGGCGTGGACGTCAGCACCGACGACGGCGGGCCCGACGAATAGGTCATGCGCAGGTGCGAAAATGTCGAGCCGCTCTCGGCCGGCGACGCGCGCGTGGCGGCCGCGGGGTGGCGCTCTCGGAAGCCGTCGAGCCAGGCGATGTTGTCCGCCGCAGTCTGGTTCCATCCGTCGTCGAACTCGTAGATAATGATGCGCGCCTGGCGTTGAAGGTCCTCGTTACTGGGCTCCAGGCCCATAGACCGCTGCAGGTTGAGAAACTCGGAGAGCTCTCGTTCCAGACGTGAGTAGTTGTGGATCGTTGAGTCGATGACGGTGCGGTCCGTCGACCGGATGGCATTGGTGGTAATGTCTTCGCTCCGTGGCAGATGGGCACGACGGCGGAAGGGGGCCAGCCAGCGGGGATCCGATGACTGGATCAGCTGGACGAGCCAGTTGGCCACCGCCTCTGAAGGACCTGTCGAGGTCTCCTCGACGCGGCCCACAATCTTGCAGGCCTCCTCTCTGAGCTCGGCGTCCATGGCTGTGAGGCCCAGTAGCCGCCTCGCCTGCACAAACTGGTGCAGTTGCTGCTCCATAGGGCACTCCTCGAACAAGTTGTCCTTGCCGTTAATTTTGAGTGTAGCCAGCCTGTTCTCTGTCGTGCTTCTCAGCGGTCCGAACCGCGCTCTGTTGGCGAGGTCATCGTCCGAGAACAGAATGTCACGGAGCCACGACTGCTGCGTTGCGATCCCCTGCAGGGAGAGGGTTTCGCTGGCAAAGACGATACGGCATGCTTCCAGGATCAGTTGCTCTGGCGTCGGCGGCTGGCGATCGAGGCTCGAGGCGATGTGGTTGGCGATAAAGTACGCCAGCTCGGTCTTGATGAGTTCGTAGGCGGTTCGCGGTGTCTCGGGTTCGGCCATGCCGGCAGTGTACGGTAGCGGCGACAGGCGCTCCAGATGAATCAGATCTATTTCCAGGGGAAAACACAAACAGAAGAAGTCAGAATTTCGTCGCCTGCAGCTTGTGTAGGGGGTAGTAGAGAGGCTGCATACACGGTGGTACCGAGTTCTCGACCAAGGCGATGATGGAGGGTTCAAATCCCCAATCCCCCTGCCAGTCGGCCATGGACGAGCCGGATTTGAAATGGTCGGCCAGATGGTCAACGCGTGTCGTCCACTTGTCCATCACGATGCCGCAGAAGCCGCACCGGGACTTGATGTCGGGGGTGGGCACTTTCCAGCCCTTCATGGACCAGTCGGCAAATTTCACATTGTGCACCAGGCGCAGATGCTGGTTGAGGTGATCTTTACGGTAGAACGTCCGCTCTTCGGGCGTCCGCTCCTTGCACGTGGAATGGTTGTGGCTCTCAACGTGGTCGTCGCTGGGATCCGCCTCGCCGCAGAACGCACAGCACGTCTGGCCGGTCTCAGGACGGAAGACACGAGGGCCCTCTGGTGCGCAGACCCATCGCTCCATCGACAGGTGGAGGGACTTTTCGTGCCGCTGCCAGTCATGCTTTGTGCGGAACGTCTCGGTGCAGAATGTGCACTGGAACGTCTTTAGGGGCTTTTGCGAGTGAAGGGCCGTCTTCGTCTCCGGGTTCTGGCGAGGCACCGTCCGCCTGCGCCGACGGCGATGGGCGGCGCGGGTGCCAAACTGGCCCGAACCAAAGGAACCAAAGGAGTTTCGAGATCCATGGGACCAGGCAGATCCTTTGGAACCATTGCTGGAGGTGCCCAAGGAACTCGCCGACGACTGGTTGCAGAGTGACCTCCCACTGCCGTCGTCCGTGTAGCCAAAGCTGAGAGGGCTCTCAAAGCCGGACGAGGCGCGGCCCGATGAGCTGACGGCCCTGGCGATGTCTGTGACGCTGGCCGGCTCATGTTCTGGGGGAGAGTTCTGCCATCTCTGCAGCGGGTTCATGGTCTCGAGAGCTGGTGTGCCCGGGCGACGGGGAATATCCACGGCGCTGGAGTGGTTCCCGATGAGAGGCGACATGGACCGCTGGTAGGTCTGGCCGACTTTGCCGCGCCGGCGCGCGTTGGCCAGCCAGTTGGCGATCTGGGTCTTGCTGAGGCCCGTCTGGCGCTGGAGCATCTCTTTCTCTTCGTCACTGGGGTAAGGGTGCCGGCTGTGCGTGGAGAGCCAGTTCTTGAGCGCGCGGACAGACTCGCGCGACAGGCGAGCACCGACTTTGGCTACGGGGGCAGCCTGAGCCTGGTTCTGGTCTGCTCGGGACTGCTCTGGCCTTGCGTTGCTCTCGCTGCCACCGGTTATCTGAGGCTGCATCGTGTTCGTCGTTGCCATATAAGCAGCCGAGTCGAACCCAGCAAGAGCTGGCTGCGCCTGCTCCGCGATATTCTCGGAGACGTCACTGGCGTAGTCGTGAAAGCCAGACCAGGCCTGCGCCGGCATGGTGGCAGATGCGGGATCACTGAAACTCTGAGGAGCCACGCCGACAAAGCTGCAGTCGATCATGAGGGCAACGCAGCTGGTGCAGAACCCCTCGGAGCGGCCCTCGCGAATCTTTTTGCAGCTGTAGCCCGCCAGCGCACACTGGACGCAGGGCACTCTGGGAAACTCCCACTGCAGGGCGGGAAAGTCGTCTACGGGCATGGAGAAATCCGCGGCGGCGTCGCCAAACTGGCTGGCCTGTGGCGCCATGAGATCTGTCGAGAAATGCTGGAGGGCGTGGAAGGTGAAGTCGTCCTCGTCAATGTTGGCCAGCGCGAGCTCCAGGTTGCTGTCCACGGCCGCGGCGTCCGCGTCGGCACCGGCCTCGACAACGCCGAAAGGGGGCGACGGTTCGTTTACGGCTGGTTGTGTCTGTATCTGAGACTGAGATTGAGACAGAGACTGTGACGGGCCCTCGCCGAGGCCAGCAGCCAGCTGTTCCCAGTCGACGAGGTCGTCCATGGTGGGGAGAGACTGTTGTGCCATGGTGGCCGGGTTGGCTATTGTGGCGGCAACAGCAGCAGCAGCAAGAGGAACTTGTCGTCGCGAAGGGCGCAGGAAAGTCCCGAAAGGATTGCCTAATGAGATCGACCTAGGCAGGACGTCAGGGTAACAGCCACGCTGGTTCAGGCGTGCTTGGCGGTTGAGACTGGTGTATCCTGTTGTCCAGTCGTGAGTGCTTCATAAGCGGTACAAAGCAAAGCAGGCCACTACTTTTATCTTCCGATAATGATGATGATCAATGATGGAGAGATGCCAAAGAGTGGACGAGAGAGGATAGAAATCCCAGAAGACAAAAGACGGATTGATCGATTGAGGAACGTCCAAGAGTCTCACAGAACAGAACAGAATGCAATACAACACAACAGCACTCACGAACCTCAGCAGCCGTGAGAGTCAGACCCGATCGGAGGGAATCCCTGCGTCAGCTATCCATGTACGGCCCCCCTCGTGGTCATGTCAAACCTACGCCCTTCGACAAGCCGCTCCAGTTTTTGTCGTCGCGCCCCCCTTCCCCCATGTCTGTCAGCAGCGCCGAATCAGCAGCCCAAATGCTGGGCGGCTCTTAATTTGTGGCTACACCGACCACCGACGCATGGTAAGCTGAACTAGCGAGCAAACTACAACTACTTTGGCGAGTCCGTTTGACCAAAGGGCGCCGGATGGATTTTGGGGGGGGGGGGGGGGGGGTTCGACCACACACACCCCGATTCTATGCAGCCTTCTCGTCCCCTTCGCGCTACTTTTCTTGCCCATCCGGCAACGCCTGGAAGGCCCGAGAAGAGGGCACTTTTTGCTGTGGGCACTCTATTTCTCCATGGGATTCTGGATGGCTGACCACCGTTCATGTTGGTGATCTGAATGGATGAGCTGGACTTTCCCCTCCTCTCCCCACGCACGGCTATCTATGCCACCCTGATGAATCCACCCCTGAAAATCTCCGTATCTCTCGTATCCGAGTTACGCATGAGTCCCCGTTCCATCCTCCGATTGCCATCCGATGAGCATTATTGTGCGTGTGTCCGCTATCTGGGGCGTCTGCAGTGCTGTACACAATGAGTCCTATTAGACCTTTTTTTTTTGGCATTTGACCGAGTCTTGAAAACATATGTCGTGTTCTTCATTGATTCTCTTAATTTTTCTACTTTCCTAAAGTGTCCCTTTAAGTGTCCCTTTATCCGTCTTGCGAATGCGAAACTCATAAGCTAGTCCAGTGAAACACGAGTTCTGTGTTCTAATCTACCTCAGTTCGAACCATTTCATCGTTCCCCTTTCGCAGAGGCGTATTGTCGATCTTACATCATGCGGCCGTTTCAGCCACTCCATGCCTTCTTCAGCACACCTCCCGTCAACTCTCTCCAAGTTCCATCAATTCCCTCGCGTTCGCCGCCAATGCTTCCCTCATCCGATCTGCCTCCCTCTGAAGCGCCGCCCGCCGCTCCGCCTTGATCCTGTCCGCGTCTGCCATAGGATTCGCCGCTCCATCCGTATTCGTCGACGGCGTCTGGTCCCTGCTGCTCGGCGCAGATCCCATGCCCGCGACCGTGGACCGGAGCGGCGGGAGGGACCGATTATTCATGTCTTGATGGTTCGACGGAGCGTTGAGTAGCGAATGAATTGAGGAGAGCCGCTTCGAGGACTCGCTGCCCGTCCCGCGTCCGTGGCTTGGGTCGTTCTCCGTCGACGAAAAGGATCGTTTTCGGTGGGAGCCCGGGGTCGCATCAGGAGAATGCGGACTTTGCCGCTCAACTTTTGACGGCATCGGGTTGAGCGGTGCGAGCGTGTGTCGATGATGATCATCGCTGATACTCAGTTGTGGTGGCGCTGTTGACGACAATGGTGGTGATGGATATCGAGGCAGCGATGACGGCGTCGCGCTTGGAGTGCGATTCAATGTTAGAAGCTCATTCGTTTTCGCCTGCTCCGGCCGTCGTCGCATACCCAGGTTCACCGAACCATCTTCGTTTCGGGTACCCCGCTCTGGTGTTTCCGTCCGAGCCTGTGATGCCTTCGTGTCGGCTTCGGTCGCCTCGTCGGTATCGTCGTCCGCCGCGGCAGGGATAACTCGTTTCCGTCGCTTGATTGTCGCCTTTTTCATCGTAACGGGTCTGTGAACTCCGTGCAGCTTGTAGTATAGACCTGAACATCACTTAGCGGATGGATTACACGCAAAGGACATACTTGGGGAAATATACCGCAAGCATTACAGATAGTGTGGCCCTCTCCATCCCTCCTCCAGAGTGGCGTGATGGTGGTGCTGCAGTTTTGGCAGGCAATGACGGCGGCATTGTCGAGACCTTGTGCGCTCATAGCGTTGACGTCAATCTCAGTGGCATCCCGTGAGCGATCGCCAGAAGCTCCTCCACAGCCGCCCGCTTTGTACTTGACGTTGATGTGCGTACTCTTCGACATGCGGTTATTGTAGGCCGGACAGCCATAGCAGCCCTCTGCTCCTCCCGTGCCATTGCAACGACCGCCTCCTGGACAAGAGCCCGTAGCCGTCTGTGAGGCCGCAACGTAAGTGGCTCCGGCAACCTGCTGGCCTGCTTTAGACGTAGCTGACAGTACATCCTTGGAAGATTGATGTCGCGGTGAGCCCCCAGGGGCACCGCTTGATGCTTTTTTCAGGTTGGTGGGCCGTGCAGCATTTCTTGCTTTTTGATACAAACCACAGGCGTTGCAGATTGTTGCGCCTTGCGGCGAACGTCGCCAAAGAGGAGTCTGTGTGGTGCCGCAGTTGCTATGTCCCATGTCAGCCAGCCCTCGTTGGGAAGAAGACGGGCCAACGCCCTCGCAACCTACCTGCAAATCTGGCCGCTTGGTGCCGGGCCATTCGAGCCAGCTCGACTTGTCTGGATGGTTGGGTCGGCCGCTGTGGATACCGGACTCGACGACTTGGAAGATACGACGCTACCTGACCTCTCGCGCGGCTCAGGCGATGCGCTCGACTGTTGAGGCTCGCGGGGAAGCAGGACTCGGCTTGACTGGCTGTTGGACGCAGTGCGCGGAGACGAGTCGTTTCCGTTCTTCTGATAGGATCCTACAGGCCGCGACGGCAAA
The DNA here is from genome assembly GCA_036250105.1 of Parasarocladium wereldwijsianum. Lineage (NCBI taxonomy): Eukaryota > Fungi > Ascomycota > Sordariomycetes > Hypocreales > Sarocladiaceae > Parasarocladium > Parasarocladium wereldwijsianum. The sequence goes on along the minus strand of JAXOUE010000079.1, from coordinate 53,526 downwards.
GCCGTGCGGATCGACCCAGCATCCCTCGACTGGCTCATGGCCGTGTCACGGTCCTGTGTAACGACCAGTTTCAAGGACGTCTGTCGACTGGGCTGATGCAAGACGCAAGTTTCGTCGAGGTGTGGTGTAAGCTTGCGCGACAGCAAGCAGCGGCACCAAGATCGAAAGTCGCAGAGGCCAAATGCCCACTCGCTGTGGGAGATTTCGAAATGTGCCGCTTAAAGTCTTTGATGGGTTGCTCGAGCCACGTGTGATGGGGTTCAAAGCAGTGAAAGTCCCAGCCTGACAGGTTGTCTGGTCACTCACCGCAAAATATCTGGGATCCGAGTCTGTCTCAGTGGGTGCATGGACCGAGAACAGAACGAAAACAAAGTATGTTACTTCCAGAGACAAGACGGAGGTAGCAATCCCGGTTTCAACAAAGAGAATGGCCCGAGCCAAGACTCGATGAGATGGAACAAAATCGGCGGGTCTCTTCACGGGAATCACCTACTCGCTCAGAAGAACGCGTTACGCAGATATTGGGATCTCACGTCAAACGGAGACTGATGATGAGGTGTCGTGGCAGTCAGGGATGGTGCGAGATGACAGTGAGGGCGATGGCGATGTTGACAAAGGTTGCGCAGTCCCCCCAAGTAAAGTAAAATGAGAAGTGCGTCTCGCCGCAATGACAAAAGGCCATGGCCAGACAGCAATCCTCGTGTCTCTCCCACCGGGCCAAGCGAGCGCTGCACACGGTGTCAGACCAGGGGTTTTACGTGTATTGACAGGCTGGTAGCGTCACTATTGCACAGCAACATCCACCAAGCCGGGCAATCTGGAGGGTCCGCCCCGCCTTTCACAGCCATGATTAGCGAATTGGAACAGCTGCTGACTTTGTCTTTCTTCTTATTGGCTGGCTGTTGTCTAGTGGGTCTCCGAGAGCCGCTAGCCGCGACCAACAGGTTCCAGCTCTTCGATCTGATTCATTTCACTAGAGGGAAGCTTCTCGGTATGAGAGCCTGCCTCGGTCTTTGGCACGCCATTATATGCGCGGGACAACCCTTGACGTAGATCAAAACGCGGTGAGATGGGCAGGCATCACAGCTATAGATCTCTATCCTTTGCATTGGCCAGAAAACCTTCCTTCTACCTCTGAAATCAGAGTGGGATGAGCTTAGTAATAAGCAAGGCAGTGGAATTTCAAGGGTAAGGGTTGTGTCGCGATCGCTCGGCGCGCTACCGAGATTTGGGCTTCGACGCAGGTACGCAACGGTGATCGATTACCGCCATCCGCCACAACCATGTCGTCTGATTCAGAACATACCAAGAGGGAGCCCACTCCCGGGGCCTCGATCTCATCAATTCCGCAAAAACGTGTTCACGAAGATGGCCACAGTCCCGCCGTGCCCTCTCCTCTTAACGCCGAAGTCGGCAACGCGTCCTCCAACAATCGCTCCAAGCCATCACGGCAAAAGAAGGACACATTGAAGAAGCGCGAGGCAAAGGGAGGCGACAGCGCACGTGCTACGCCCGAACCAAAGACAATAGCAAAGAAGAAGAAGGAAGATGCCGCGCAAAGCGCATCAGGGCCCCTGCGATACAAACTCGCGCCGCCCAAGTCTGTCGATTTCGAACTGCCGCGAGGCCCCGTCCTGACGAGCCAATATGAGACCGAAAGCTGCGATGGACGGGTTATCGAGTATCTCGAAGCATCAGATCACGCATTCAACAAGAAGAACTTTCGATACACATACTGCATTGCCGACCCTCTGTTCCCCTCCATGTTCTACTATCGGTCGACCGAGCCGGAGCCGTACGGGCCGCGCATGAGCTTTGAGGATGCCGCCACACACGTGTTTTTTGACAAGTCGGCAAAACATGTCACGACGACCAAGGGCTTCCGAATGGCCAGGGCGAACGTGGCCGTCCGCGAGGGGAGATGGTACTGGGAGTGCAAGATTACGAACGGAGTGGCGCAGCCCAAGGAGGGAGACGCGAAACCTGCAGGCGGCAAGCATGTGCGCATGGGCTGGGCGCGTCGCGAGGCGTCACTGGATGCTCCTGTTGGCTTTGATGCCTACAGCTACGGCATCCGTGATGTCTCTGGAGAGAAGGTGTACATGTCACGGCCAAAGGATTTCTTCCCTGCTGGCGACGGGATTCGAGAGGGCGATGTGATTGGTTTGGAGATCAAGCTGCCATCCGAGAGATTGCACAGGAAAGTCATGTCTGGCACATACAATCCGAGAATCGATCAAACGGACGACAACCACGACCCAACCGCTGAAGCTGCGAACGTGGTCCGAGATCGAGTGCCGATCCGCTTCAAGGCGCACACGTATTTCGAGAAGATCGAGTATCAACCGACAAAGGAACTGGAAGATCTGATGAACCCGACGTCAAATCCAGCTAATGTCGAGCCACCGAATCCCTTGCACCAAGTGCATGCACTACGGACACTGCCAAAGAGCCACATCAAGATCTACAAGAACGGCAAGCTCGTCGGCACCCCTTTTGAGGATCTCCTCGGGTTCCTTCCGCCCGCTTCAAATCCCCTACCGCAACTCGGTGCTCGGCAAGGGTTTGACGACGGTATGTTGGGGTATTACCCTGCGATAAGCGTGTTCAGAGGAGGATCAGCAGAAGTCAATTTTGGTCCCGACTTTTGGTGCCCCCCTCCCCCCGAAGATGAATCTGATACACTACACCCAGTCTCGGAGCGCTTCACGGAACAGATTGCTGAGGATATTGTGTACGATATCATTGATGAGGTGGACTTTTGGATGCAGGACGGCGGCGGTGCCACGGACTCAGTGGCCGCGAAAGAAAAGTCACAGGCCGTGTCACTGGCGCCCGGAACGGCCGAGATCAAGGAGCTTGTACAGGAAGATTAAAGAGGAAAGACAGTTGATCCTTAAACTCATGAATTTATGGTCATTACTACGTAAACTGCATGTCTAGCAATGTTATAATCGCCGTGATAATGTCAATGTGCAAGACGAGCAATCCTCAATTTCTGATTCCGCCAGCATCGCTCGCTTACTTGTAGCGACGAGAGCTCTGGCGCTGCATCTCCTCTTCTCGCCGGGCAAGTTCCTCCTCACGCTGCTGCAGACGTTGCTCTCTTCTCGACATCTCTAGACTCCTCCGAGATCGGTCATCGCGGCTCCCGGGGTAGTCGTTACTCTCCATGGTATTGGTTCGTGAGTGGCGGGAAGGCCGGCTCCTCTCACTGTGGCGACGTGTTCGATCATCACCGCCCGAGGATTGATTACTCGAGTCCCATGTTCTGCTTCGATCAGGTCGAGATGGTCTAGCAGGATCTTTATGGCGCCAGGTTCGTCCCTCGCTCCCAGAACTGTGAGATTCAGCATCTCGATGGTACTCTCCCCGCGACGGGGGCGGCTCGATCATAAGGTCGTCTGGCAGCTCCTCGATACGGTCGCTTCCATCAATAGGTTCACCTATCTTTTCCTGCTCGAGGCGAGTCTCACGGCCGCGCTTGTAGCAGTACCAGAGCACGAACATGAGTACTGAACAACGATTAGCGCATTGGTCAAAAAAGTGGTGAGGGAAAGAAAACTTACAGAACAAAGCGACGCTCCATATGACGTTCAGTCCAATGAAAGCAGGCCAGCGCATCCTCAAAGCATTGACGATAGCTTTCAGCATCCCAATCAGAGCCCCAGGCTTCGTGACCAACTGCATGATATTTGCCGGCACGAAGATCTTGCCGGCCTGCTCTTTCATGCTCGTGCCCTTGTCGGCATGCAAACCCTGAGCGTGGGCTGCAGCCAGCAAGACCTCGGGTCCGAGAGCGCTGGTGACCTTTTCCGGCAGCTGCATGACAAGCTTCTGCAGTGACTTTGGCAGCTTCTGGTATCCCTTATTGATGGTACCGTCTTTATCTTCGATGAGCTTGACGAGGTCGTTGTATGCAGTCGGGACACCGTTGGCGAGATCCTTGAAGATCAAAGTGAAGCGGTTCAACAAGTCTGAGGAGTCTGCAGACGTCGGGATAACCTTGTTGTTCTTCGTGGAAAGATTGAGGCGATTGAGAAGGCGCATCACATCGCCCTCTTCGCGCTGCTCCTCCTTGGCATCCATGACGGCCGAGTCCTTGTCTTTTCTCACTTTGGAGAACAGTGCCGAGAATCGTCCAGGCTTCGAGCCGTCCTTTTCCTTTTCTTTGACGGGTGTCTTCTTCTTGCCCTTACCCGTCTCTGCTTCAGTCTGTAAAGGGCTAAAGGTCGAAGAGGCCTCGATATCTGAAACCCAGTCGACATCGGGCGTTTTCATGCGCGGTGGCAGAGCCGGGCGGGAGCCTTCATCTGAGAGGAGCTTTTGCAGAAATTCCTCATCCGCAGCATTCAGGATTGGCTCCTCCGGTTTCGCATCGTCGACAGATTCCCTTCTGCGACGCGCATCTTTGGAAGATTCGCCAGGTCTTGCGGCCTCTTCTCTCGCCGCTTTCTCAGCCTTGTTCTTCTTCACCTTCTTGTAGGTCATATACTCCAGCATGATGCGCAGATTGTGCTGTCGCGGGCGGCGGGTGTGCTGTTCCGGGTGCGTGACAAGAATCTAGACGTTCAGTGCGATGATAACAGAGGTTTGAGTAGAAACGTCTTGTATTTGAATTCGAAGAAAAAGCTGCCCGCTAGCGAAAAGAAGAAAACCTGGCGATGGAAAACCAAGCCAGGGACCAGCCACTGCCCAGTCCAGACCAACCTGTTTGTGTCTTTCTGCGCGATGACCTGTGTTGCCTCCGGGAGGTAGCCGTCCAAGCTTTGGCCGCGCAAGCACCGCCACAGGCGTGACATCACTACAGCCACAAGTGTACAAGTGTGGCGCTAGAGTTATCGCTAATCACGTGATCGCATGAGAGATGAGAGCTGGATCTCCGGCTCGCATGTCTTGTCTCCGAGGCCTCCCTGGGCAGCACATACAGTCACCACACAAACACATGCCACCACAGCTTGAATCCTTGCCAAAGCAATCCCGCTAACGTCCTTTGCTGTGGATTCCGCAGGATGCCCTCCTCGAAGCGTTCTTCCGTCCAGAACAGCCGCGCTTGTTCGGCCGAGGGATGTCCTGTGGTTTCGACGTTGAAGTAACTGACCTTCATGAGCATGTCCTTGAACCCCATGCTCAACCCCAACCTACCGCCGCCAGATTCCCGATGCTCTCTCCTCCGTCGAATGTATGTTTTGGCCATAGTTCGGACCGTGAGCCGTCCGCCCTCTGCATCGGCGATCATGGCCTCCAACACTACACGACATAGCAATACGTCAACAAATTTTTGGATGTCTCCGAGACACGGTGCCGATGCGTTCGCTTACTCGAAGGTTGCATGCTGTAATTATCGCCCTGTCGGAAGTCGAGCCGGGTCAAGGACATGTCGTGTTCCAAGACATCGTGCCGCCGAGTATCACACAGGTCGAAGGTTCCATCCGAACGCACGACGGGCTTCATTTGTCTCGCTAATGCGTGTGCAGCGATCCCCGACATGTGAAGCGCTTCCATCAGTGCTGCCTCGAGCATGGGCAGGGTCAAATTTCTACCATCGCGGGGCCTGAGATGCTGCGGTTAGCTCTAGATACCCCTGTCACCCCAAGAATAGGACCAACAGCATCGTAGGATTGCACAACTGCCAAGAGCAAAAACACCTACAAATAACCCTGGTTTGCGAGCGCGTTCAGCGCGGGACACGGCGATCTGTTTCCTGGTGCAAGTCTCTCGTAGGTGTGGTCTCGCGCAGCAACCGTGCGCCCTTGCTCGGCGTGCTCTGACGTGTCCATACCGAAGCCGGTTCGGAGGAGTCTTATCAAAGCCGACATTGGTCTGGAACAATCGTGACGATGCTGCCTAAAAGAAATGGACTATCTGGGAACCAGATTCGGATGGAAACCTAGTTCGAGCAGGGGGGATGCCGTGCAAGAAGTATGCCTTCCCAGCCTTACCGGCCAGCGGATCGCGCATTGCTTATTCTCAGTTCACGAGTCTGCGGTATGCTAGGCGGATTATAGGGTCGCATTTCACCTCCAGCTCCGTCAGCTGCGCCGCGTCTGATGCTCTAGTGCAGTCAGACCCCGGCCAAAATGTGCAGGTGAGGCTGACCAACAGAGACTGAATTGGAAAATCCTTCATGTAATTGGTTGTTGATCGTGTCTCACGTCATTTAGGGATCTTATTTGCGCCGCCCATGTCCGAGGGGCAGCCGGATCCCCTGAAGATGTAAGAGTACTAATAGATCTGATGGCGTCCATGTGATGACGAGAACGCCAACTGACAGTCCTGTCTTACTCCTTCGACTTTGAAATTCACAACCGGTCATTAATACATGCAAACAACCATGAGTGAACTCAGACCTCTCCGACAATTGTCCTTCATGGAGCGCGTGAGTGCTGCTTTCTTCAGGACACTCAACAAATACATTGCCTGGTACAATCTGCCCGCTCTCCTTGGCGCATTCAACCTCGCTATTATCAGAATAAGCCTCAGAAATGAGAACCTATACGACACTTACCCCGACGTCTCGTATCAAGGCAGACCTGACGAGGACACTGCAGACGAGCGCTATCTCAACGCCAGGCATTCAGATGGAAAATACAACTCACTCGAGATGCCCAAGATGGGCTGTGCGGGAATGAGAATAGGGAGGAACTTCCCGAGGGAGGCGTGCCAGAAACCAACCGAAAAGGAGCTTTGGACACCAAACCCCAGGATGATCAGTGAGAAGTTCATGGCGAGACAGCCCGAGGACTTCATCCCCGCTACAACACTGAACCTGCTCGCTGCAGCTTGGATTCAATTCCAAACACATGATTGGTTTGACCACGAAACCGTAAGTACGACATCCGCCTACAGTTACACAGAGCTGACTGAGGTGTGGTTATTTAGTCTAAGACTGATGAATACGACATTCCACTTCCTGATGGTGACAAGTGGTCCGGAGGGTCGATGAAACTGCCACACACGCTGCCCGACCAGGTCCTTGATCCTTCTGACATCAAGTGCCCGGCCTACAAGAACAAGAATACCGCTTGGTGGGATGGATCCCAGATCTACGGGTCGAGCGAGAAGGTCACAGCATCCCTGCGTGAGCACATGCCTGACGGGAAACTGTTGCTGAATGAGAATGGCACGGGGGCTTTCCTCCCTCGTGACAAGGATGGCAACCCTGTGACTGGATTCCACAACAACTGGTGGGTTGGTATGGAGATGCTGCACACGTTGTTTGCTCTCGAGCACAACGCCATCTGCGATAAGATGAGGGCAGAACACCCTGACTGGACTGGGTATGTCTTTGATATTTACGTTCTCGATTGGGCTGAGACTGACCTGCACCAGCGATCAAATTTTCGACAAGGCCAGGCTTGTCAACTGCGCCTTGATGGCGAAAATCCATACCGTCGAATGGACGCCAGCGATCCTTGCCCATCCAGCCTTGCAAATTGCCATGGATGCAAACTGGTGGGGTCTGGCAGGCGAGACCCTTACCAAGCTTGTCGGGCGCGTTTCGAAGAAGAGCGAGATTATCTCTGGGTACCCCGGCTCCGGAGTCAACCACGATGGCATCCCCTACAGTCTGACGGAAGAGTTTGTTTCCGTGTACCGCATGCACTCACTCATCCCTGGTAGGTCGGCTTTCACGTGAATTTGGCTTGCAATGGCTGTCATACTAACACAAACATCTAGATGATGTGGCCTTCTTTGAGGCAAAACGGGGTGTCCACCAGGTCACCTCACCTATGAGCGAGCTCATTTTCGATAAGGCCCAGAAGCCTCTCGACGACGGCCTCAGCTTTGCAGACTTGTTCTACACCTTTGGTATCAACTACCCCGGTGCCATTACCAATAACAACTATCCCAACTTCCTTCGCGACTTTACCGACCCCGATGGGATCCGTCGCGACATGGGTACTGTGGACATTCTCCGAGACCGCGAGCGAGGCGTGCCCCGATACTGCGAGTTCCGTCGTCTTCTCCGCATGAGCGTGCCCAAGACATTTGAGGAGCTTGTCGGCAAGAACAACCCTAATCCCAACCTGGCAAAGGAGCTCTCGGATGCATACGACGGAGACATCAGCAAAGTCGATGTCCTCGTCGGGTCGCACAGTGAGCCTCTGATCCCTGGTTTTGGCTTCAGCGAGACCGCATTCCAAATTTTCATTGTCATGGCAGCTCGGCGATTGAGGAGCGATCGCTTCATTGCCGGTCAGTGGAACGCGGAAACGTACACGAAGGAGGGTCTGCACTGGGTGCAGAACACCACGATGAAGGATGTGATGGCGAGACACTTTCCGGAGCTAGGGGAGACTTTGAAGAAGAGCAAGAACGCATTCGCGCCATGGGTGCAGATGGAAGAGTCCAAGAAGTACAGAGGTCGGGAAACCAATGCACCTGCGTAAGAAGCAGCAGTGCTCGAGCAAGACTGTGAAGGTCGGATCATCGGATGAACTTACTGGCAATATTCATGACAAATCATGTCTAAAGACATGGATATCTCTCATGTTCGGGCCAGTTTCCATGTTTAACCAAATACATTGCATAGTGTATATTTTCTTCTTGAAAGCAACTTCCAAAATCAAACTCATTTCAGCGTCAAAGGGTATCATTTATTCATGCCATCTGCGTTCAAATGTCGTTATGACTCCATATCGTCAGCATCCTCTTCGCCTTCGCCGTCTTGATCTTCTCCTGTGGGGTGTCGTATGATATCATCTCCTGCCGTCATTCTCCGCCCACCTGATTTGCGCTTCGCGTACGCCTTTGTCGACGTAAGCGCCCGTTCTCCGACAAAGTGCTTGGCCTCCCAGTCTCTCGAGCAGCGAGGACATTTCTGGTCTCTTCTGGTTCTCCAAAATGCCTCCTCGCAAATGTCGTGAATTCGAAAGACACAGCTCGGGTCTGAGCACCGCAGACCGACAGTGACAATCTCTTTACAAGCCTCGCAGAATTTAATCGGTTGCCATTCGTCCGCCGCCGCATCTGGGTCGTTGAATGTTTCGATGAGCCAAGGGCGAAGCTCCAGCAGTCCTCGCGCCGAGAGCGTGTAGAAGCCGTGTTTGCTCTTCTCCAGCCAGCCCCCGCCCACCAGACTTGCGAGCACGTTTTCGACCTCGCTCGCCTTCAAGCCCCTGTCTGGATTCGACTGTGTGCTTTGTTCTCCGTCTTCCCCTAGCGTTTGGGGCAGCTGACTCGGCCGTGACTTTGGTTTCGCGATCTTGTTGGCCTGCATCCCGTCGATCGCCATCATCTCCATGCGTGGCGAGTTCAGCCTTTCAAAGAGCTCGTTGAGAAGTCTCTTGATGAAGGCCAGTTCTTCAGTTGTGAATGTTGTTGCCAGCTGTGTTTGCGGGTCTGATGTGGTGTTGACGAGGGCCCATATCCGTTCTTTCGAAACCTGATGGACTGTCGTTCGAATCTCATAATCGAACATGGAAGCCGCGCGCGAGGCCACGTCGATATAAGCTTGAAATTCTGACTCTTCGACATCGTTTGCCGTAAAGACTTGCTCGCCTTGGCTGTCAGCCGATCGTATGGCGGCAATGATGGGGCGCGCTTCTTGGAAACTGAGGGAGCCGCGCGCGAGGATCGCTTGGAGAAATGCCCGGTTGCCGTGGGTGTAGTCTGGTTCGCTGAACTGCTCCATGGTGGCTACGCGTGGGAGGTTCGCCTTATGCGAGAGCTTCTGTTACTGAATGAGAAGACAGGAATAATCGACGCTGACCGTGAAGGAGATGCAGGAGGATATTGGCCGTCGAGCGTGAGGCGTCGCGAACTTAACACGTCGGTGATCTACGACTTTAACGGCTTGGAGTGAGAGGCAGACAAGTAGACTAAGACGGTATTGCACGCAGCAAGCATAGACTCAGCGCAAAGTTTTGTGGCCTAGAAGTCATTGACGTGAGTTTGCCGGTTTTCACAATTTACAGATTTCTCTTATCATCCCATTTGTATGAGCCTCATAAAAGAGAACCGACTTCAAGGGTCAGGGTTTGCTGACTCATCAATCAAACAGGCCAACCTCGCTCTTCTTGTGAGACAAAGCACAGCCTTTGATTGAATCAATACCTCCAGCTCATGCAACACCGCGTGATTTCCTCAAATATTAGGAAAGTCGCATTTTCATCAGCTCAGAATAGGACTCCCAGAGACGGAACTTTCTGACGCCGACACAATTGCTCTCGTCAACACAATCTCAAGCTCAAATTGTACTGTTCCGGCATGACACGCTGTATGGGCGAGTTCATTTTCAACGTTGAAACTGCGCCTTCAGCATGTCGGCAACGAAGGAATTCGACATTGTCAGGGTCGCCCGAAGTGATGGTGTAGACACAGGCCCGGGTTACTGGCCGTCAATAGCAGAGAAGCCACCAGCTGTCAAGAAAACGGCAAAAGACGGCGCCTCGGAACCGGAGAAGGCGACGCGAGCAAAACCACAGATGATCAGACTGGACGAGCAGGACCCGAGATTTGTTGAGTGGAGGATAAAGCTGGGTATCATGCTCAAACAGGAGCTCGCGCCACATCCGGATGGTGAGTCAAGTTTTCAATGTGCTTGCGGTTCCATCATGTCGGATCGCTGATTACATGAAACAGAGGGACTTGCATGGTACGTCGATTTCCCGAGAGGATATTGGCTCTATGAGAAGTCAAAACATTTATGGGTGTCGGGCTACCCGATCAAATCAAAGCTGTTCAAGAGCCCGCAGGAGTTCGCCCTGCACCTGATATGGCTCATGTCCTCATCAAACGCGCACAAAGATTGCGCGTGTCCGCTATGCAATCCGGCGGAGACGTTGGCTAAGCTGGCACTGTCAATAGACGAGAGTCTCTCACTGACCCCGAGAGACTCACCGGTCAAGGCGGACAGAGCACCGTCGAAGGTCGCCATGAGAACGACGCCCGTACCAGTACCTGCTCTCGCAAAAGCCGCGGAATCAAAGGCCAAAGTCACCAAACCCACAGCAATTCCCCAGAACACTACGCCTCAGCCCATTGCGCAACAGCAACCACAACCAACATCCTCGCACGCAGTCCCGAAAGCAGCGCCCCATACTCAGCCCGCTCAACCCTCTCAACCTGCTGCTCAAGTCCCTGGCCACAAGCAGCCCAAGAAGATTGCCTGGGGCCTTCGCTCCTCCTACCTGTTCCGCGTTGGCGAGCTCGTCTGGTACCAACACGGCCAAACCTGGCGTCTTGGTGTCATCGTGGCCTCCGACAAGAACGAGAATCACAACGTCCTCCCAATCTCTTACGGTCTTGTCCAGCAGCCCATCGTCTCTATCACCAGCAAAGAGATGCGACCCTTTTCCGCTTTCAGCGTTCCTGGCGCGACGATACCGGCCGTTAAGGGGAAAGCCTTTGACGAGGTGAACTGGGATGCCCTTTTCCAGGATCCCGGATTAGGCAAAGATCTTGTGGCGCTGGACGCTTCGAAGCTGGCGGCGAGTAAGATTGACGTCTCGTACAGCCTCTGGGGCGGCAGCGGCGAGGGAGACGGCGGCGTGATCGCCTACTACGGCGCGTTCCTCGGCGCGGAGAGGGTGGAGATCGGAGACTGCCTGCGCGTCCGCGCTCTCCCCTCTGACGTCTCCGCCAACACGGACCACACGGTGCTGGGTATGTACCACATGTTCTCCAAAAAGGACAATCCCGCGTCCCTATTTCTCCGGGGCAACCTCTACCGCCTCACACCGCTCTCCGACCCAACGGCGACATTTGTGCCGCAGGATTACCTCCCGCTTGCGCTGCGCGATGAGACAGACTGGCGCGGACAGTTGCAGACCGCGAACCCGATGCGTTGGGCGCTGCTCAAGGAGGACGTGGTCCTGGACGAGAGATCCATCAGGGGCAGGTTCTATCCGCTGCAGAGACTGATGTCGGTGCTCGGCGCGCCTGGGTGGGAGCAGGCCATCGTGCAGGGGCGGACGGACGGGCAGTCTGCGCATCTGAATACGCGGATGGAAGGGAACGGGCAGTACATTGGGAGGAGGAGGAATCGACTGGAGACGCTGGGGGCGTCGGTGCCGCATATGGCAAAGTTGATGCTGGAGCCCTTTGTTAAGGAAGAGGGCACGACCACAGGATGAGCAGAGCATACAGTAGTCGAGAGCCTAATGTAGGGAGATTCGAGGAGGAACGAATCTTCAATTTCATCATGGTAGTCAAGGGAGCCTGGAGTCATGTCACGAGAGCGAGCAGGCCAGAAGCAGCGTAGTGAAATTGAGATAGACACCCACAGGCAGTCAGCGACCGCGGTTCAAAAGTCCAACGCCTGCTATTGTGCTGCTGAACGGTTCCGCCCGTATGTTCAAAAGAAAGATAAAACCGGTGGCAAAGTCCATCGCAAAAATGAGTTGGCAATGCGTAAGATCCTGTGTAGTCGTGAATCATGGTCATCAAGATACCCTCAAGGCCTCCAGCTTGGCCTGTATCTGCTTCAATATCTCAGGGTTCGGCTCCGGTTCGACCTTGCGCGGCTTGGCGCGAGGAGCGTCCTCGCTCTTGGGGTTCCCGCACGACTTGCACTCGACACCGTGCTCGGCGCCGGCCGGGTATATCGATCTGCACTTTGTGCACTCGTAGTGTGGGATGCTGTTGGGGCCGAACTCGTCGCCTGGGTATCCGAAGGGATACTTGTCCTTCTTGGCTCTGGGGAGGAGGGAAAAAAGAGACATGTCAGCGATTTCTGCGTTCTCAAGGGGGGGATCTGATGAGAGGCCAGGAAAGAAAGGGGGTAAACAGCAACTTACGGGTCTCGAGGACAGTCGGTGCAGCGGACATGGTCGCAGTTTTGGCAGATCTTGACACCCACGGGGAACAAAGTCTGGCAAACATGACAGTTTCTCCTCACACGCTGACGAGGCTTCCTGTGCACAAGGTCGGTCGTGGCTGTCTTGCGAGGCCTCGTCATGACGAAAGCCTTCTCGGCCACCTCGTCGTAGTTCCAGTCCGGGATGATCGGGGCGTTCTCCTTGTTGGCCTTGATGATGGCAGCCCTGTGCTCACGGCTGGCTTGCAGCTCGGCCTCGGTCCGCTTGGGCGGGTAGCGTAGGCACTCGTTGCAGCGGATGTGCTGGCAGCCCGGGCACTCCTTGGCCTGAGTGAAGGTGGCATTGCAGACGTGGCAGCTACGGCGAACGCGCATGCGTATGGACTTGTCCATGCGGAAGACATTGTCGTCGGTAGAGGTGGGAGCACGCCTGGATTGGTAGTCGGCGGCGGTGAGCTCGAGCCCGAATCGTTCACCGAGCTTCTTTGCACGCTCCTCGAGGAGTTGTGATCTGGAGACCTTGGAGACGCCAGGCGTGTTCTCGTACTGGTTTCGGGGTAGAACGGGTTTATCGGCGGGCTTGGGCTCACTGCATTGTGTCAGCCATCCGCTCCATGTTATGATCCAATGGCGTTTTTGAACGGATCTATGCCATATCCAGCATGTTGATGAGTGCGTACCTCTCTTTGGTCACGACAGCAGGCTTGCTCGCAGGCTCGGGCTGCTGGGGGACTGGTGGTCTTTGCGACAGCAACTGTGACTGGCGCTTGGAAGACGTGCTGCTATCGCCGCGCTTGAGAACGGTCTTGACACGGGACAGGACTCTCTCGAAGCGCTGCTTCTTGTCCTTACCCTCCGCGGGCGTAGACGGCCCTCCAGGGCCGGAAGAGCTCATGTTTTCGGGCGTGAATAGCCAGATTCACTTGATCGTCGAGAACCGTGCACAAACAGACCGAGTGTATGGCGACTGGCTTGGAAGCCAATTAGACGAGTCGATCGAATGTATAAGTGTGAGAAGCCGTGGGAAGGATTGATCGGCTCAAAGCTGCTCTATAGCCCTACAGCAGGGAAACAGAATCAGACAGTAAGGATGGATATCTGACAGCCGCCGATTGCGCAGACTATGGCCAATGGTTGAATCGAGGCCCGGGCCGTCCCCTTCTCGAAGTGGCGTGACGGCGGGAGAGAAGGCGCTTATTATGAAGTGGGCTATGATGAATGGAAGGGGTTCTGAGACAAGGTGGTCGATTGGAGAGCGGTGGAGGAGGAGGAGGAGGCAGATCACTAATATTGAAATGGACGAGGTTGAGATCGCAACGGTGCGATGGTGGGAGGAAACGCCTGGGACCAGGCTGGTGGCGCATATTGCGTTCCGTGTGGGCCAGCCAGCCGGACCGGATGCGCAGGCGTGCATTATGGTAGGCTACGTAAATGCGGCCAGCCCGCCATCCTGGGCAGTCATAACGTAGTATGTATGTACGTACATACAGCTGGCGGCCGAGGATGCGGATGGAGGGTGGGTTTGCCAGAGTGTCTCTGCTGCGTGGGATCGCGAAAAGTGAGCGAGGCAAAGTGGAGGTTTAGAGGCGCTACGCAAGGAGGTCTCAGGGTGGCCCCTGTTGATGGGTTTTGGCTATTGGAGCGCCCCCCTCCCCTCCCCCTCCAGACTGTGGGCATCCAGTGATAAGTAGGGATCCGTCCAAGCCACAGCAGGACGGGGGGACGCAAGCGGGAATGGGACGGGTAGGGAAGATCTGGACAGTCTGCTGCTGGAATGTGATTGATGCATTGTGCTGTGTCTCGTGATAGTTGTGAAGAATGGGAGCGAGGCTATTGAAGCATCTCTCTTGATAAGCGAGGATATTCTCTTCTACGTACATACCAACGATGCCATTAGACTTGGACGACATGATACCATACCATATGTATGTACGTGCAGAAGCAAAGGGGGACACGACCGTCCACGGCGTCGGATCCTCCTAGATCCCTCTCGGAGGTGAGGGTTCAGGCTGCCAAGGGGAGGCCTTGTGTCATAGCAACAGCGCTAGTACCTTTGGAGGACTTTTTGGGAAGCGTGCCAACGGGCGTGATACGATGGTTCCCAAAGTACTCCCTTGTAGCCTGATGCTGATGGGGGGCGCACCCCATAGCTTCCCGTTCCAGTAAGCTGGATGAACGCGAGCTAAAGTACTGTATTGCAGGTGGCTGCTGCTGGAGCGCCGCAGGGACCACTATAAGCCACGGATTTTACACTATGACGGACAACCCGAGCGCTCGCCAACCTTCAACTAGCCTGATCCGGCGCTTTTACCTGTGATTCGTCTACATCGCTCCGCCCCGGTCTGATTGGATGACTTGTCCACGAATAATGGGGCTCTTTATGAGTTCGGCCTTTCTTTCTGCCTGTCACCAGTTTGGCTGGCCTTCATCCTGCGTACCGACGCACGTCTCTGCACCGCGTGTTGTGTTGTCCGAGCACTGCTGGCATTTTTCGTCCTTTGTTGGCGTCGTCATCCCCTGCCCCCATATCGCGAGTACACACTTTTACGTACCTACAGCAGGCCTCTTCTGGCTCTGAGCTTTTTGAATCGCCCCGAGTCCACGTCCCTGCTCGCGCTAACAGTAATAACTAGAGCACCTCCTCCAGCATCGCCCGAGCCTTGAACGCCAACGAGCGTCCACACACATTTCATCGGCGCTAGCCACCATATCACGCTCGTGCCCTGGGGGGGCCGAGCAGCAGGGTCTTCCCGATGCAAACGGTCTCACATTGGGATCCGCATGGCTGCGACCCATTCGTACCGACTGCCAGGACACGCCTTCGAGCCTTCGAGACCAAGTACAAAACTGCCCGTGCTCTCTCACATCCGCTAACAGTAACACAAGCAAAATGTGACGACGCCTGACCGACCCGGTAGACCGGTTACCAATCTACAAAAAGAAGCACGAATGTAATGGTGGTCTCACATCCAAAGGGTTGGGACGACTGCAGGCCACACACACACAGGCACACCCACACGTCAATTGCCGTTTCGCAGAATCTCTCATCCCACAATCCCAGATATCCAATCCCTTATTACGACCACCAGCTAATGTTGTGCTCGTACCGAGGATGCGATTTCTTCTTGAGCCAAGACTCGCGCCGCCAGGCGCTTACGCACACTCAAAGGCGATGAGCACTCCGTCGCAAGTACTGTTCGCTGCTCTTCACCCAGGGGGGAGCCACAGCGGAAAGCAGGGTATCAGACCCGGCCGCTGGCTCGTGCCACCCCGGGACGTCGACTTTCGACATGGTTGCCGCAGCCTCTGGAGCAAGGAATGCGGGAAGCAAGGAAGAGGCTTTGAAACCTTTTTGCCTTCACCACCACCACCACCAATCTCTATCCCTCAATTATGGCCCATTCTGGATGGCTCACATGGAGAACGGTTGCCAATCGGCAGAGAAAGTTGCCATAGCCTCCCAAAAAGCATCCAAATCGCCTTCTTTGGCATGACCGCCCCATGTTTTTGAAAACGTATCATCTCCGCTCCTTTCAATGCGCACGATGAGGGTTGCGGACTCGCATCCTTGTTCTGCGTTGAGAACGATCTGAATCATCAGGGAAAACAGTTGGACCCAGCGCTCCGGCAAGTTCAACGCCACAACAGGTCTCACCGCTTGTCTGTGTGACGGGAGATCACGACCTGTCAACATGTTGTCATCACCTGGCATTCCTGTCTGAGACACACAATCACGATCCCGGCTCGGACACACCAGCAGAAGAGGGCGTGTGGCTTTTCGTGCAGCAGCCAATTTGCACCGTGGATGGACCTTTTTCCACCATGCGCAACCTATCGCCAGCCAGGTGAGCGGCTCCTCACGATTGACATGGGTCGTTGAAGGATTATCACATGGTGACCTAATGCGAACAGGAGACATTCATTATTCCGCAACTACCAAAAAGAAGGCCCTCGTCATACGAAAGTTTGGGTCGCGGAAGACGGGTGCGTTCAACCTGCAGAGTCCCTTTGTATTTGCAATATGGATTTGCATCACCGTATATGTGCTGCTCCGTCTCGGCAGCCGAAATGTTCGCCTCCCGCAGCTCTCGGCTCCGCAAACCCACGTCGCCCAGGTAGGTGGTGGTTGGCAGTATGCATAGAACACGTAGCCCGCCTTCACATGCCCCCACCGTGCAAGTACAGACCGGCAGGCGATCCCAGATGTTACCAATTTTCATGGGGGAGCGAGCAAAGTCAACGATGAGTGAGGGGTTCTTTGTTTGGTCAGTTTCGTGATCCTCGTCTTTTTTCTTTAAACTTTCCGGCGTCCCGAGGCCAATCTCGGTGAATATGCCGAAATACGAACGGGGAAAGAGAAATCGGCAACGGGCCGCTGTTGGTCCAGGCTTTTGACGGGGGTCCCGATGGATTGACTTGCCTAATCGTATCTGTTGGACTCGAGTCAAAAGTGATGGTCGCCCAGTATCGCCCAATGACCACCTGTGTATCATGAGTCCGAGACAGATGCCTTGCAGAAATTCTCAGTTTCCCCTAATGAAACAGTTGCGGGAGCCTGTTCACACATATGAACAAGGGCAAACTTTTAAGTGCCAGTCCGAGGTCCGAGGTGGTCTGTTGACAGAACGGTTGGATCTCTCACTGTAATGTCGACATGGTCAGACTAAACGTCGTCCTCGGTAGACAGTTTCGGGATGAGATGCGTACTTCTGATACAGTGATGACATTCAAAATGGTGCCGACGATGCACAGCGACACAGTTGTAGATCGTGAAGTGGTCCGAGGCAAGTTTCTAGTGCAACGTGCTGTGGCAATGCACGTGATGCGGCATTCCACGTGCTGGGATGTATCGCGGACGAGGTCAGAGTCGCCATGTGCAGTGCCGTGATCCTGATAGTCAGTGTAGGGTAGGCAACAGTGAGCCGAGGCCTGGACCCCCCGTCTTTGATCGATCAGCTTACCCTGCGGCTGAGATCACTAGACACAGTTATGTATTTTCAAATAAGAAACCAACAATCATCAGTCCGGTATGGTGTAGTGGCTAACATCGCTCGCTCTCACCGAGCAGCCCAGGGTTCGATTCCCTGTACCGGAGTTTAATTTTTTTCGTGTTGTCTCTTTTTCATAATTCTACCTTTCTGCAGGCCGACTCACCACAGGTCGTGCAAGCAAAGTTTCGATACCCTTTGTCCACGCCGTTCACACACGGCAAAGCATTCCCGTTCGGACTCCTTATCCCCGCGAATGTTTCCCGTTTCCACACGGGCTGGCTGCCCAACCCCCACCACGTCAATCGGGCGAGACGTTCCGCCGCCGCCAAGCCTTGTCTCTTCGCGGTCTCGTGTGAGTTGGCCTTCGTCATTGTCTCCATTTTGCATATCTTGGCGATGGGGGAAGCGTACCCAGAACCCCAGAACAAGCGTCGAACTTTGCTCCCTGTTTCGTCTGTTCTCTGCTTGCTGCTTCCCAAGAAACCCTGCGATTGCGCTACTCGTGAGCCCACAGCGCCAGCGTGTGCCTGTACAAATATCTATGCACTTGAGGCTGCCCTAGCCATGTCATACCCTTTTTAATGCCAGAACGCAAAACCGGTTTAGCTGTCAATTCCTGCTCCTTGGGGCAGTCCGTATGGATTAGTCTGCAAACTGGATCAACTGCACTTGGATGACATGCATGCTCATCCTGGAATGGCACACTGTACAGTATCCAGGCTCGCGACATGCGCCGTGACGCCACGTAATTGTGCGTATTCCCTCTGCACACCACACAACAGCCGCACGTGGGTACCGTTCCCCCTAGCGGACAGCGTTCCTTAGCAGCCTTCCCCTGAGAGAGCCCCTGAGAGAAACAACAGCGACCCCCAAGATCCCCCAGGTGGGTGCCCTATCCCCCCCCCCTTTTTACAGGGCGCCAGGGTCCAAGACAAGCTTTAAGGCGCTTCCGCTAAAGGCGTAGCAGGTTAGATCGTCGAGGCTTGGCTTGTCGCGGTGCCCGCCTCGTCCCCTCCACCCCCTGATTCTGCCACCCCAAAAATGGCTCCTTTTCTCATCAAACGCGTGCGCCGTGCCGCAATCTTGGCTCGCTTCGCTTCTGCAGATTTGTCTGCTATTTGCGTGCACAGCCCTCCTCGGCTTACCTTACGCCCCAGCCCTTTTCTCCTTAGGATAGTAGACTATCTTGTCGCTCCCTCCCGAATCCCGCTGGTCGTCTGTCCTTGTGGAGTGTTTCGCTCTTCTCCCAACCATCTCGTTTCCAGCTAAGGGTACTTTGCTTTCGCCGCGCGTCTTCCCAGGAGGTCTTCGATTATCCGTTTGCGCGTCAACTGTGTAGCTATTCATCCCTGTTCAGAGCTTTGACCTTGACCCTTTATCATCGCGAGGGCTGTTCTGCGATTATTGCGACACCTGCGGCGCCTGTCCAGCCCATCGACCCCTGGCAGCATTTTCCCATCACAGCCTCAACGTTCATTCAACCATC
The DNA here is from genome assembly GCA_036250105.1 of Parasarocladium wereldwijsianum. Classification (NCBI taxonomy): domain Eukaryota; kingdom Fungi; phylum Ascomycota; class Sordariomycetes; order Hypocreales; family Sarocladiaceae; genus Parasarocladium; species Parasarocladium wereldwijsianum. The sequence continues at coordinate 34,286 of JAXOUE010000079.1, read as the reverse complement.
TTTTTGACGAGTCCTCATTCACGGCACCTCGAATTGGCCTGTACTCATTTCAAAGAGTGTTTCCTCAGTGAGGTCGATCTGGCGGGCGCTCTGCTAGAGTCTCGATCTTGATTTGAAGAAAACGCGCCAGGTGCAGAGGACAAAGAGGAGGAAGAAGAAGAGGAGGATCAACCATCGTCGCGCAAGTCATTTTCACCCAATTTCACCTACAACATGACAGCCACGGGGCTCTACGAATACCCGCGGCCCGCCTGGGCTCGCATTCAGGACAGGAGCGCCTCTGTCCTCGAATGCGTTCCCAAACGCTTCCGTCGCCTCGCTTTCCTCTCCGCCACCGCGATCTTCACCCTCATTTTCTTCATCACCCTCGCCTCACCCAGATCCTCAGATCCTTTCGCCGACAGCTGGGGTCGAATCCAGCCCGGAGACCCAGATGCCAACCACCCCCCGCTGGACAAGTTTCCCGCGTCCCCAATCCAGGCCCCCAACGTAACAGAATGGGACGCGGACAGGCAAAGCAAGCCGTGGCTGGCCGCTGTCATTTCCACGGCAAACGATATTGACAGGCGGATGCTGATCCGCTCGACCTGGATGCGGCTCTACCAAGACGTACCTTACGACGCCAGATTCGTCGTCTCCAACCCGGGCCCGCGTTGGATGGACATGGTGCGTCTCGAGAACCAGACGTACGGCGACATGATTGTTCTCGAAGACATTCCCGAGGACAGGATCACCGCCAACACCATCAAGACGCTGGAGCTCTACAAGTACCTCGTCGAAAAACATCCCCGCCGCTACGAATTCGTCTCCAAGATCGACACCGACCTCTACCTCAACGCCCGCGGCTTCTGGAACCGCTACCTCCTCCCCCGCCTCGCCTTCAACGAATCCGACCCCTCCACACCGCCGACGGCCACCGTCAAGAAAACGACCATCGGCCAGCTCTACTACTCCCGCCCCAACGCCCACGCCTACCCCCACGGATCCATGTACACAAATACCTGGGACATGGTCGAGCTGCTCGCCACCCTCCAGGACCAGCACCACGTCTTCGCCGGCGAGGACCGTGCCGTCACCCTCCTCCTCCAGCGCGCCGGCGAGACCGTCCACCTCATCAACATGCGCGGCACCGAAAAGTTCGACTTTGACCCCGATGACACCCGCGCCGCCGACGAACCCTGGGCCCGCGCCGCCACCCACCCCGACGCCAAGGCCCACGCCCTCTCCGGCACCGACGCCATCGCCGTGCACAAGGTCAAGACGCGCGACTCGTTTATGCAGGTCGCCGAGGCCTTTGACGCAAAAGGCCTCAAGCCCGCGCCGCCCATGCCGCAGGGCGCGAGGGAGAAGACACCCCCCTTCTGGACGCGCCTGCACGACTTTCTGGACGTGTTTGGCCTGTCGACGCACTTTGAGACGCAGACGAGCCGCGTGCCGGAGAGGATATGGACGCAAAAGGAGGGGGACTGGATCTGTGATGGCGTCTGGAATATGGGACGTGGCAAGACGGGGTTCCAGAACGATTCATGAGCAGCGGAGGATCCTCTCTTTTCATCTTTTTTCGTCTTCTACCTTCTTTTTCTTCTTTCGGGGGACCTGGCAATTTCGTTTGAGATACCAAACAACCGGCGCTGACGTTTTCCATTTCTTCGTAATTCATTTCTTTTTCCGAGTTTTGAGCATGGCGTGGAATCCAGTCGATTTTCTTTTTCCTAAAGAGGGACAAAATGATAGCAGGTACAGAGCAGTAATGTTGTCTAATGATTGGGAGATTTGAGTGGGAGGCAGAAATTGACCAAATCACGGTTGTGAGTTTGGCGATACGTGGTTGGTAACATTACGTAAATATCTTTTGGATTACATCAAAAGACAGTAATTCTCGCTCAATTCATGGTGATGCGTGGATGCACACTTTTTTGGTCCCTGTTCCGATCATACAGTCATTCCCTTCTCTTAGTCTAATATCGGCGTACGGCCGTCTCTGGCCGCTGATGACACTTCCACTCATGAACTGCGAACAACGGAATCGATAGCCTTGGCCACGTACTCCACATTATTGGTGTTGAGACCAGCCATGCTGATGCGCCCGTTCTTGGTCATGTAAATGTGGAATTCCTCACGCATCTTCAGAACCTGAGCCTCTGTCAGACCAGTAAAGCTGAACATGCCAATCTGATCGGTAATGTGGTTCCAGGTGCCCGGGGTGCTGAGCTCCTCGAGTTTGCTGCGTAGTGCCTTGCGCATGTCGATGATACGGCCGGACATGGTCTTCAGGTTGTCCTCCCACTCGGCGAACAGAGCCTTGTCGTTGAGGACAGTAGCGGCGATGCGCGCACCGTAGAGCGGAGGGTTGGAAATCTCGGAGCGCTGAAGGATGGCGAGCTGCGATGCGATGCGGGAGATTGTCGTGCTGGCATCGTCAGCGGGGGCGGTGACTGCATGGAAGCAGCCGGCACGCTCTCCGTAAAGACCAAAGTTCTTGGCAAAGCTCTGGGCGATTACGAGCTCGAACCCTTGCTCGACAAAGTGTCGGACAGCACCGGCATCCTGGTCCAGCTTGCCAGAGGCGAAGCCCTGGTAAGCACAGTCGAAGAAGGGAAAGTGCTTTTTCTGGCGCATAATCTGGGCCAGTTCCTTCCACTGCTCCATGGTCGGGTCGACACCAGTGGGGTTGTGAGCGCAGGCGTGGAGTAGAAAGACGGAGCGATCGGGAGCATTCTGCATGGAGGACTTCATGCCCTCAAAGTCAAGACCCTTGGTCTCCTTGGAGAAGTAGGGGTACTGCTCGATGGCGATGCCGACATTGGAGAAAATCTGGTTGTGGTTGGCCCATGTCGGGTTGGAGAGGTAGACGGTCTTGTTGCCCTTGTAGAACTTTGCGAGGAAGAGGGCACCGAGATGCACGGCACCGGTGCCGGAGATGGTCTGGATCGAGGCAGCGCGGTTTTCCTTGATCGCGGGCGAGTCGGCGCCCAGCATCAACTCGGCGGCCTTGGAGGTGAAGGGAGCGATACCGGCGATCGGGGCATATTCGTGGTTGAGCTCGGGGTCGTCGCGAAGGATGGCATCAGCCTAATTGCAGCGTTGTTAGCGAACCGTCTGATGGTGAGATAAGAGATATGCGTATGCGGTCCAATCAGGGACGTTCGGGGATTCTCATCCAGACAACCCATGCGGTCCGGTCCGGGGGACGAGAGAGATGCCAGTCCCCGAGCGACCCCGCGGCTGCCCCTCGTCCGAGACATGGCAGTGGGGATTACGACGAGGCGAGTCCCAGGCAGCAATGAATGAATCGAAAGGATATGTGAGGGAAGTGAATTTACCTTCTTGACCACAGGCAAAACCCAAGGCTTTGCATTGTTGTCTCTGTATGCGCCAATGCCCTGAGAGTCTGGGTCAGCTTAGATTTCCTCGAAAAGGTCGGGTCAGAAGGGGGCTCGCTTACCAGGTCGACCTTGCTGGGGCTGTCATCAGCTTTGTAGGCCTTCATGAGCCCGAAGAGAGGGTCTTCGGGAGCCTGTGGTACGACATCGGCAGGGAAGCTGGTGGCAGAAGCCATGGTGGCGGAGGGAGAGATGTGGTTTGCGATGGACGCGATGCGAGAAGCAGCAGAGGAGGCAGAAGAAGTGCGGAGAGATGATTGCGAGGGGTGAGAAGAAGAGGATGACGAGGAAGAAGGAAGGGAGGAGGATGAGTCGTTGGGTGGTGGTGGTGGCATGATGAGAGGTAGGTAGGTAGGTATGTATGTAGGTATCGTTCCAGGGACCGACTGCCGTTTGAACGGGCTCTTCTTACAGGACGCGGGCCGCGACACCGTCTGGTTAATTACGTTACCGCTGCTGCTGCGCTGGTGGTCTGCTTCTCTTCCAGTGACGTGCGCGTGCCTGAGATCTCTGTCGATCAGGCGACTCCTTGCTGGGTTCGCGCCAGTGACAAATGGACTGCCTTCCAGTGGGCTGTTGCGCCTGGGCGCCCCGCTAGCAGGCAAAAGGGTCCTCTGGGGGTCCTTTGTCAGCGCGTCTGACGCTGATGTTAGTGATGCCGCTGGGGAAGCCGCCTGGGGTAAGACCCGTAGAGGCTGATGCGCGCTGCTCGTGACCAGAAGAGACTCCGAATGCGCAAGGGACACGGAGTTTTGGAACGGGGCCTGGCTCCTGTAATCGGAGAACCGTGGATTATTTTCTTTTCTTGGATGAGTAAGATGAATGGAAGAGAGATTGGCTTTCTGTTCGCGCAGCAAAGATGGAAATAGTGACAAAGAGGACAAGTTATACATGGCCGAGGCGCGCGACCACAGGGGGGCCCTTCTCTTCTTATCTGTGTTCCCAGTGATGGCGTCAGCCCCCGGAACCCCATGATGCACTTGCACAAGCATAAGATCAGTTACATCCGGGCCGAGGCCGTTTCTCTTCCTCGACGTCTTACCCCAGGACAACCACCAGCATCCGCGACAGCTGTCCCCATGTCCATTTGCAAAAGAACATGACACGCGACCAGCATGTGACAAGGTGTGACCAAAAAAGGTTTTTTTCTTCCGGTTGTCAAACCGGTTCTCACGGCAATGATTACCCCTTCTTTACTTAACAATTAGCGGTTGGGCCTGTCACTCAGTCCACAACGGGGTTCCCGTACCCAGACTATTATCGCTGGTGGTGCAAACGCCCACAATACAAGTATCTGAGGACAGCTCGGAAGCCTGTCAAGGTATTGTCTACAGACCAGGGGTTGCTTTGCCATGAGAAAAGAGCAACGTTCTTCACGTGCCAAAGTAAAATATTTCTGCGCTATGCCCTGCCCAATGCCCTCGTTATCATATGTATGTCCGCACTCTGTGCGTCTAGTGTCGTGTCATCATCATCTCCCCCCCCCCCCTGGCTCAAATTATCAGATCCCACAGGATCATGAACGCGCACAGCCCTGAGCAGGCAAAGAATGTGTAACGAGCAGCGCTCGGTCGTTGCGTCGCCTTTTTCAGCTCCTTGTTTCCGCCGCCTACGTTTTCGGTGGTAAGATCCGAGTCTTGGACTAGTTGTTCGATATGCGCGGCCTGCGTGGCAAGATTGCTCGTCAACAGACCGTGAAGTTCGGATATTTCTCGTAATGATGACTCGACAGCCCTGCTATCATGTTAGTCTTCCCCAGGTACAGCAAAGGGTTCATAATCCACCATGCAATCGTACCTGACTTTGTCCAGTGCACTGTCAAAGTGTGTTACCATATCCTTGTTTCCCTCCTCAAACATTTGTATTTGCTCCGCGCTCAGCCCTTGGGTGCTTGACAGCTCGCTCGCACCAGACGGTTCGCTCGATGTTGGCTGTGATCTCGTGGGCACGTAGCCTGCAAAGTCTGATAATGATGGCCCCGTCTGCGAAGGGAGACTGTGGCTTAGTTCGACCGATAGCCGCGCCTCCATCATCTCCTGTTGCGTCTGCAGGCAGAGCTCCAGCTGCTTCCGCAGAAACCACAGCACGCCGTCCCGGTGCACTTCCGTCTGCTCAGCCTTGGCCTCCGCCTCGAGCTGCTCGGGCGTCTTCTTCGCGATCGCGCCCCCTGAGGCCCATGACCCCAGAGCGCCGAGCCCGCTGGAGAACTTCTTGACGATCAGTTCCCGCTCCGTTTGCCGTCGCAGCTTCTCCGCCTCCTCGACCATGCCAATGCTCGAATTGAGCTCCCGCAACATCGACTTGGCATTCGCGTCAATCTCCTCGCGTTCCCGGTCCGATAGCACCCGCTGCTGGCCTTGTGTATTTCGTTTCGACGATCGGCGTTGCCGCGTGCCGGCGAGGTAGGCTGGTTTCACATCTCGAAGCTCGCGATGAAGGCTACTGATTCGGGAATTCTGCGAGAGTCAGACCGGGCGTTCCTACAAGCACGAATCAAGAAAACGCACTATCCTGTGGGCTTCTCGCAAGAACTTTTCCACCGTCTCTATCTGGTAGGTCTTTGGCGACAGCTTCGCGCCGTGTGTCTGCAGCAGCTTGGAGAAGTCGGGTGTGATGTCCATGGTGCCAAAAATGTGGTCGATGTCATGCTCTTTTGGCGGCAGCTCTGGAGAACGCAGTCTACTGACAGCAACTCGAATCAGGGTTCTCGAAGATCCATGAGCGGCGCAGAGCAGGTTGATTATTCGACGCAGCACATGATGTCAGGCCATAGCTTGCGCGCTTCGCATGTGGCATCAATTGAGGCTGACTCAGCAAGGCTGGATACCCTACACACTTCGTTTTCTCATCGGAACATTTCGCACGTTTCAGCAAGATTTAACCTTACTAGTGACCTCGCCGTGGCAACGGGCATTATCTTGGCTTCCTTTATTATGGATCGTCAAGTTTTGCAGAACACATCATGGACCGATGAGGTTTCGAGGTCATCGGATAACCACCGAGGCAGCGGATGTTAGCTGCCGACAACGGATCCCAAATGCGCCAGCGCGCCAACGTGGCGCATTCTATGACAACGAGAGCAGCAAAAGTGCTCAAGTGGTAGTGCTCAATTCACACGCCATAATTCTGATCACGATATCGGCGTGCCTCGACTATAGTCTCAAACACGAAGATCCCGTGGTCGACTCTTCCTTGAGCCTTTATCGTGCCGATCGGACATCATCCAAGAGATACAGGGTTCTAATGACAAGACGGCGATTCGGACCTCCGAGGTCCCGGTCTTTTTCTCCTGGTGTTGTGGGCTGTCCCGAGAGGATAGCGGATAATAGGCACATAATAGCGACCTCGGCGATTTTATGCACCAGGGGGGCAAAAACAGCTACGACATCTCACTTAGGATCACTCGGAAATAAGCCCGCGGATCCAGAGAAGCATACTGACTTAAACCCACCGATATCGCCCCGTTTTCGCGAAAGTTGCCCAATGCTCCAGAAAAGGCCTGCTGAGAAACTGTGTTTCTGTACTGCATCATTTTCCCCTATGTAACTGAATTGGATTTGTCATCTTTCTTTCCCTTGCTCCTCCCCTACTCTCAAAGGCTCAATGTCGCGTATACTCGTCTTGGCAGATTCTGCAAACTGTGTAAGAACCCAAGTCGCATGAGCCAACGTCACGACCTCTCAGATGATGACCATGGCGGAATCCAGGGCTGAGGAGGAAATTCAACTAGAGAGCATCAGACCTTCCAAAGCAAACGACGAAGCGCAAAGCGCAGAACAGCCGGAAGGGAAACAAGATGGCAACGCCCTGGCCATCTCGCGGACCGTCAGCGGCCCTGCGTACAGCGTCTTCCCTCGTCCGACAAAGATCCTCATCACCATCTTCGCCATCTCGGGTAGCTTTGTCTCGCCCACAACCGCAAACATCTACTTTCCCGCCCTCAACCCCATCTCCGAAGATCTCGACGTCTCCATCGGTCTTATCAACCTGACCCTCACGTCGTACATGATCTTTCAAGGTCTATCACCGACCTTCTTCGGCGACTTCGGAGATCAGGCCGGCCGCCGCCCGGCTTACATCGTTGCCTTTACCATCTACCTGTGCGCCAACATCGGTCTGGCCCTGCAGAGGGACTATGCGGCGCTCATGGTGCTGAGGTGCCTGCAGAGCGCCGGCAGCAGCGGCACCATCGCGTTGGGATACGCCATGATCGCGGACATTGCGTCGCCCGCCGAGAGGGGAAAGTATATGGGCTTTGTCCAGTGCGGTATCAACATCGGACCGGCGCTGGGCCCTACACTGGGTGGTCTACTGAGCCAGTACCTCGGCTGGGCTTCGATCTTTTGGTTCCTGGCCATCTTTGTGACGTGCTGGCTGATTCCCTGGATTCTGTTCGTGCCGGAAAGTGGTCGCAACGTGGTTGGCAATGGGTCGGTCATTCCACAAAGGAGCGTCAACAGGACACTCGTCAACCTGATCCGGCGACGCTCTTCGCCGTGGCAGCAGGAGAAGGCGATGACCAAGCGCCAGATCCGGTTCCCGAACCCGCTCAAGACACTGGTGGTGTTGGGCGATAAGGAATCCCTTCTCATCATCCTCACATGCTCGTTCATCTACCTCCAGTTCATCCTTATCGCGGCCACCCTAGGAACCCAGTTCGAAGCGATTTATGGGTACAATGACCTGCAGGTTGGCCTCTGCTACCTGCCGTACGGAGCTGGCTGTTGCGTGGCGACCCTGGCGCAGGGCTACATCGTTGACTGGAACTTTCGGCGCATATCCACCAGCATGGGCCGCAAAATCGACCGGAAGAAAGGCATGGATCTGATCGGCTTTCCGGTCGAGTCTGTTCGTATTCAGCCCATCTATCCTTCACTGACGGTCGGTATCTTGGTTGTCATTTCCTACGGCTGGTGCTTGCATCAGGAGGTCACTGTGGCTGCGCCCCTGGTTCTCCTCTTCTTGGTCGGCATGTGCGTCACGTCCTCCTTCAGCGTGCTCGGCACCCTGCTCGTGGATATTTACCCCAAATCCCCCGCGACGGCGACGGCAGCCCTGAACCTGGTCCGCTGCATGTTTGGTGCCGTGGCAACCTCTATTATCGAGTATATGCTCAAGGGCATGGGGCGAGGCTGGTGTTACACGTTTCTGGGCCTGATATCTGTGGGCTGTATGCCCGTCCTGCGATTGATTGAGGTTCGAGGAGTTCGATGGCGAGAAGAGAAAAAGGCCAAAGAGGAGAAGAAGGCATTTGATAAGCAGCAACGAGAAAAGGACGAAGAAGAAGCGCGGACCACGGCGAGCGTCAGTGAAACGCGATGATAATTATACATAGCGTTAATATTGTTTTGAATATATGTGTTTTTCCCTAACGGCCACTCGCTTATAACGCTGGGATCGTTCGTTCCAGAGGCATCCTTTGCGCTTCCCACATGAGCCAGTCTGATCGTGTTGTCCTGTAGTCAATGTCAGCGAGTCTGCGTCTCCATTGGCAGTATGTTCCCAGGAGAGCCATCTCCGAGGAAATAGGGGAGATAAACATACGGCAAGAGCCCCATTTGATTGATTTTCCAGACACCGACGGCGAGGGCGAGCAGTTGACAGGCGACGTAAACGGCTTTGACCTGGAGCATAGCGGAAGCGTTGTGGGCGGACTGGAACTTTTCGAAAGCTTGGTTGGTGTTGACGAGACCCATGAAAGGGTTCTTGAAGGCCATGAATACCATCATGATGCTGAAGATCTGGAGAGAGTTTCCAGACATGTACATCATGATGGCCGTCATGGGGAGGCCCTTGACGGGACCGAGAGCCACTTCCCACGCCTTCTTCAGTTTGAGGGTGTCCATCTCCTCGGTGGTCGGGGGCTTGCGTGGTTGGACCTTTGCGTCCTTGTTCTTCTATGGCGATTGTAAGCTAAACACTCTGCCATCGCGGTACCGTGGACTGAGCCTACCTTAACACCCGATCCAGGAGGGCCGAAACCTGGAGGATCCGGGAACCCGTTGCCCTTGCCTTTCGCGGACGGCGGCGACTCGAGCTGTGCGACCCATAAGGGTTTGTTTTCGATGGAAGATGACATGTTGAGATCAAGGTGGTATCGTGGTGTGTGGTGAGGATTGCTGTCGCATCAAGAGCGTCAACAGTCGTCGACCTTGGGGGGGTGGGCGGTTGACAGCGGGCCTACGCTTAGTCATGATGCGAGCGATCATGATGGTTCCAGTAGTAGCGTGTCTAATAGCAGGGCGCTGACCCCTGGGGGAGGTCCCCTATCGATAGCGCAACCCTCCCGACAGTCCCGCTCATCCAGGAGCTGGTGATTATTAGCCCGTCCCCTGGCCATTTCGTAGAGAGCTGATGGAATCCAGAAGCACAACATTCACACCAATTCCGACAGCTTCGTGACCGTGTACGACCGATTGACCGACCGACTGAACGAACGGGAGTTGCAGCACACGGTCTTGGACGCTGGCTCCGACACACTCTCAACAGTTCGACAATCTTTAGCACAACAGCCACCCCCGTTCTCCTTGCCTGAAACCCCAGTAACCGCTTGCCGCGCTGCGCATGTGACGTTCTCAACGCATTCCCCCCTCCCCCTCGCAACAAACAGGCTGCATTACGTCTGCGACCGGTCTGGGCGTATCGGCTTTGTACCAGTTGGTGTGGGACAATTCTGGTCGAGGAGACTGCTAGTAGCCCGCTTTCAAGAGTGAAGGGTGGTAAGAGCTGTGCTGCAAGTCGCTACCACCCCTTGGGGTCGGAGGCATCACCTGGGCTGCTCGCCTTATCTTGTGAGGGGACCGACAACGATTCAGACCCGGTCGGGCGGTACAGGTCGTCACTATGGCGAGCTCGGCTGGTGCTGGAGACTCGAAACTGTTCGCTCGGGTAAGAGGCCTATTCCTTTTTGTCTTCGACACCTCCCCCTCCTTGTTTTCCAATGTTCGGCCATCTGTTTGCCTCCAGCACGTTCAGGGTCCGAGTGGCCTGGCGCATGTTTAACACACTGAAAGTTGTATCGTGGAACCCTTTCTCGTCCTCCGGGTTCCCGGCCATCGCGATCTGCGAGGACTAATGGAGCACCGGAGCTGCCAACATGTTTTTCGCATTCGTGCCTCCGTCTCATTTCGATGCGAGACTAAATACCAGACAGGGCAAAGTGGCAGAGCTCCGCCTCGAGCTGAACGGCGGCGGCAAGAAGGACAAGAACTTTGCAGGGAAGAAGATTGCTCTCAAGAAGATCGTCGCGAACATGACCATGAGCAACAATGATATGGTCGCACTCTTCCCGGATATTATCGGCTGCATGCATCTGCAGAGTCTCGAAATCAAGAAGATGTAAGTCTGTTCTTCGATGACGATGAAGGGCATGTTGCTAACGATACACAGGTGTTTCTTGTACCTGGTCAACTATGCCCGCATGAAGCCCGATGTCGCCATCAAGGCGATTCCCGTTCTCGAACTTGTAAGCGATAAAGGCGGCACGCTGATCGCTGCGAACGTTGCAGCTGACACTGCTTAGGACATGGAAGACACAAACCCCCTCGTCCGTGCGCTCGCTCTCCGAACCATGTCGTACATTCACGTCCGCGAATTTGTCGAATCGAGTGTTCCCATCGTCAAGCACATGCTGAGAGACCCGGACCCCTACGTGCGGAAAACCGCAGCGTATTGCGTTGCGAAACTATACGATCACGACAAAGGCATGGTGGAGCAATCCGACCTCATCGACCGGCTCAACTCTCTACTTCGGGACGATAATCCGACGGTGGTGGCGAGTGCTCTGGCAGCTCTGATGGACATTTGGGAACGAAGCGACGCCATCAAGTTGACAATCGATTACAACAACGCTTCCAAGATGGTTGCCATCCTGGCAGACTGCTCCGAGTGCGTTCCAATTGTGTGTTGAGTCGGGAAGCTGAGCTAACGAATCTTGACAGATGGGGTCAAACTTATATTCTCGAAGCACTGATGTCTTATGTGCCCCAGGAGTCAGGAGAAGCTCTGCTCTTGGCGGAAAGAATCGCGCCACGGCTATCACATTCCAACTCGGCTGTTGTGCTGACATGCATTCGCGTCATACTCTACCTGATGAACTACATCTCTGAACAGAAGCAGATCACAGCACTCTGCCGGAAGCTCTCACCACCGCTCGTCACGCTGCTCGCGAAAGGTCCCGAGGTGCAGTATCTCGCGCTGAGAAATGCGCTACTGATCTTGCAGAGACGCCCCGAGGTCCTTAAGAACGACATTCGGGTGTTTTTCTGCAAGTACAACGATCCCATCTACGTCAAGGTGACCAAGCTGGAGCTCATTTTTATGCTGGCCAACGAAAAGAACATTGATGAGGTTCTGACCGAGCTACGGGAGTACGCGACGGAGATTGATGTGCATTTCGTGCGCAAGGCTGTTCGGGCGATCGGAAAGCTGGCGATCAAGATCGAGCCAGCGGCAAGACGGTGCATCAACCTTTTGCTCGAGCTGGTGGCTACCAAGGTCACCTACATCGTCCAAGAGGCCACGGTCGTGATCCGCAACATCTTCCGCAAATATCCCAACCAGTACGAGTCGATCATCAGCGTGCTCTGCGAGCATCTGGATTCCCTGGACGAGCCGGAAGCCAAAGCAGCGATGGTGTGGGTGATCGGGCAGTACGCGGACCGCATCGAAAACAGCGAGGCGCTTTTGGACGACTTTCTGTACTCGTTTGCCGAGGAACCGGTGGAGGTGCAGCTTGCTCTGCTCACGGCGACGGTCAAGCTGTTTATCCAGCGACCGACCAAGGGCCAGGAGCTGGTACCCAAGGTGTTGAAGTGGGCGACGGAGGAGACGGACAACCCGGACCTGCGAGACCGGGCGTACATGTACTGGCGGCTGCTATCGACGGACATTAACGCGGCGAAGCAGGTTGTAATGGGCGAGAAGCCGGCGATCACGGCCGAGTCGGAGCGTCTGGACCATGCGACGCTGGAGGAGATGTGTCTCAACGTGGGAACGCTGGCCACGATCTACCTCAAGCCGGTGCAGACGGTGTTCCGGTCAGCGCGCCCACGCAAGCTCCAGGAGTCACCGGCGCTGCAGAAGCCGAGCCCATCCTCGCCGGCAGACATGGACGGACGGATGCGTCAAGCAGCCGGCCAGAACGGGCAGCTGTCACCACAGGCAGCCAACGACGCGGATGCGTACTTTGCGAGCGTCGGGACGCAGCAGATGGCGCAGCTACGGATGGACGGAGGGGACGATCTGTTTGGAGGCAATAATGGCAGCAGCACGGGGTATGTGGTGAGCGCGCATGCGCCCCAAGCGGTGATGCAGCCAGCACAAGGCGGGGGCTCTAATGGGGACCTGCTTATGATGTGACGGGAGGGGGGCCTCTGAGGAGATTTGCCCTGCAGGACGACATGCGCGAACAAAAGAGCGCCACGGAGATTCGGGGAGGGTTCCAAGAGGAGCACAGCCACGTTGTGCGCATGCATCTATGTTGTTGGTAGAGGATGGGGTTCAAGATGGGAAGGTCATAACGATCGGAACACTCGAGCGGGTTGATGTGAAGAAACATGCATTGGAGTGAGTCTCTTGGAGACATGGGCAGCAACCCACTCGCATTAGTGAGAGAGAGAAAATGAGCGAGAAAATAAGGAATCGTATGCGAAAGTCTGGCAGATTGTTAGACCAACATGCTGTACTGCAGGTAGTGGATCTAGCAGGCTAATATTAGGCACTTGAGGATGATGATTCCTCGATAAGAGATTACGACGAATGGGAGAACCCCCCCCTTCTGATCTGACGGATGGGGTCTAGTCCAGCTTGGTGGAGACCGGGGGTGGATCGGCCTCCCGCGGAGAGGAGGGGGGGGCTTCTCACAGGCGTTGGCCTGGGCTGGGACCATTAGTTAGGCCAGGTCAGGTCAGGTACTGTAGATAGGTATCTGTCAGGCGAATGACGCCCTGTAACCTGGACGATCCAGCCGCTGCACTTTGCCCGAAAGCAACCCACATCGATCCAGTGCTCTGCTCTGCTCCAGTAGTGACAGCCACTTGGGACTTGGAGGTCCTCTAGACCTGGTCGACTCAGCTTGGCCTGCCTCGATCGACCGACCGACCGACCGACCTTCCCCGTCCAATGTAGTCAGTCCAGTCGTAATCTAGACCAGACGACATCGCCAACCGCCTTACTGACCCTTCTCGTCCCGTACTCCCGCCTCGCCTCTTGTATCGGCGTTGAACGCAGCATTCTTGCTTTCTCCCCTTGTGATCTGACGGGTTCGACTCGACTCGACTCGACCGTCACGCGCGCACGCATTCGCCGTCATCCTGAATAAACCGCTCTTTCGATTCGGCTTGTCGATCGCCTCGCCCACCGCCATAGACGTCCCTCTCGCCCGCTAGCCTTCACCCAACCCGTACATGCTCTCCCGTTGTCGCTGTCGCTATCTTTCCCTGACAAAATAAATCATTCGAAACAATTCACCGCGTCCGACCTCGATTAGTACTCCGTCACATTCACACGACCAAGCGACGACTACTTGTGACCACTGTCTCTGGGGACATTGGAGATCGCGCTTGTCACATCGTTTCGTCACCTCCAGCCCTAACCCCCTGGGCTGCGCGGATCCATCATCAATACTCGAGGGCCATTTCGTGACGATAGAATCAAAGGCGATTTCCTTCTGGGCGAGTTTGTTAGAACAGAACGCAAGCGCAAACATGGATCCCGCCGTCAACACCACAGCAGATCAGCGCCCCGTCGAGGAGAGCGGACGGCTCAATCAGCCGGCTGATGCCGTTCCCATGAACACCTTGCACCAACCCGAAGAGAACGGCGAACAATCTGCAGACGCTCCTGCTGCTCAGACGGACGCACCTATTTCTGCGTCCGCAGCTGCTGTGCCAGACAGCACCAACACGACTACCACCACCGCCACCACCTCCACCACCACAGACGCTCCAGTTCCCGTGGCAGATCCCGCGAAACCGGAACCAGTCTACCGGGCACCGACAAAGACTCGATCCGACTCGATGGCCATTGGACCCGCACAGGACGAGATCAAGATGATGACGCCCGCGGGTGTAGACGACGGACCCGTGTGCCAGATCACGCTGCTTCTCACCACCGGCACCCGCCACCCCTACAAGATTGATGCTCGGTACCTCAACAAGCGCAACGTGCCCGTGCCGGAGCAGACGGACGCCGGGAAGCCGGATCCGTTCAGCATCAGCATCTACACCCTGAAGGAGCTGATCCTGAGAGAGTGGAGGGCGGATTGGGAGGCAAAGCCGTCGAGCCCGAGCAGCATTAGGTTGATTCACTTTGGCAAGCTCCTGGATGACAAGGAACCCCTCAAGAGTACGTCTTTCCCCCCCAATCTGTCCACGTTTCAGAAGTGCAACTGGAGGGCATTTGGGTCGAGTCTCTATCAATCTTACTGACGTTTTCCAACAGCCTATCATTTCAGCACGGAGGCGCCGAACGTTGTACATATGAGTATTCGTCCGCAGGATTTGGACGAGGAGGACCCAAAGTCTGGCTCCAAGAATGGTGGCGGCGGAGGAGCCGGCTCATCACGTGGAGGCTCAAGCAACTGCTGCGTCATTTTGTGAATGACGCCGTTTTTCGTACCGTCCGTTCGTCTGTCCGCCCTGTACATTTTGGTTATTGAAATCACCTTCGTCGGCATCTTTTTTGTTCTTTCTTCCTTATTTTTTCGGGTTCATGTTTGATGTTTCCACGGGAGAGCAATTAGCGGCGTTTATTATTCAATCTGTTGTACATTGCACTTTTTCTTCTTTTTTTTTTTTTTCCCCTTTATCAGTTTTGACTCGTTGCCGGCTGCGTCTTTGTCTCGTAACTGGAGACTGAGGGAGGTGTTTTTTGGTCTCTTTTATGAATCTGGTCACTTCCGTAAGCAGGATAGAACCAAAGAAAGCCATTGCAGCGTATCTTGTAAAGTCCCACACCTCGAAAACCACGCCTTGGAGTAAGGCATAAGATGAGCTCGCTGGAGCACCAAAGTTTCGTACCAGTGCCAGGGGTGGATTCGACGATCCTTTTATAATTCGTGATTTCTGCCTGATTGTAGTACAGTCGTGTTCCTCCGCAGCCTTTGGTCCCTCTCCATCGCCTCTCCGTGTGCTTCATCCTTGTCCTCCGCTCTACTGCATCTTAACCTTCCTCTCCATCTCCTCATGGAACCCAGGCACCCCCCTCGTCTCATCGCCCGTAAACACATCCTCCCAGCTGATCATGTCCTCCCTGCCCCTCAGCACCTCCTCGTGCACGCTCGGCAGCCCCCCACCCAGCACCATCGGCTTCCAGTCGCCGCGCTTGACCGTGTTGAGCTCCATGCCGCGGCGGATCGGCTCGGCCATGCCGTAGGTGCGGCGGAGGGTCTCCATGCGGAGGGCCTCCTGCGTGGCCTCCCAGTTTTTGAGCCGCGACTCGAGCGGGTGCGCGGAGACGGGGGTCGTGGAGTCGCGGGTCTGGTCATAGGCGGAGGCGGCGACGCCGTGGCGGAGGGTATCGTGGACGCCCGGGGCAGAGGGGGCCGAGGAGGTGTGTGTTGTGTGGGAGAAGGTTGTGGGCGCGGTGTTGCCGGGGACGATTCGGAGAGACTGAGGGAGAGGGTGGAAGTTAGTGGATGGGGACGTTGGGAGGGCGAGGCATGGTTGATGATGGGAGGTGGGAATGGGTTCAGAAGCTTACCATCTTGGCGGTTGATAGGACAGGCGCCGCGAGTCGAGGGTTATCGAAGAAAGGTTGTTTGTGGAAGAGAAAAGTTGTGTTTTGAGAGGTATGTAGTTTGTGGGGCGTAGAGATTGTGGAAAGCACAGTATCGTCGTTGGTTCGGGGTTGATGATGCAGCTCTCCAGATGAAGCTCAGTCGACGACAGGCTGCCGATGCTGCGCGTTCATGGTGGAGCAAGCGAGCCTCCTCAGGGTTAGGGTTTGAACTGTCTTCCCATGCCTCCGATGCGCTCCGATCCTCGCAACGTCATTTATGGATGAATTCTCACGGCCATAGCTGGATTCACATTGAAATAGCAATTCAGAATGATCATCTTATGAGAATTTGGCCTTTCAGCGCGCAGCGCATCCTACGATCACCATGCAGCGTACATTCTCCTCCAAGGTGGCGTCGTCGCCCATCATCCGCATCTCCAATGCCACCTTCTACCGCAACCATCCCAAATCCCACCTGTCCGGCCCGAACCCGCCGCTGTTCAGCGACCTCACTTTTGAGCTCGCCTCGCAGTCCGCTAAACCCCAGCACTGGTGCGTCGTCGGCCCTTCGTTGTCGGGCAAGACCACGTTCCTACAGACGCTCCGCGGGCGACTGCTATGTGACCCTCCGACGGCGCGGTCATACCCCTACCTTTCCAGCAATGCCGTCTCTGCACGCATGAGGAGTCCGGACCTGGCCATCCGTTACGTCGGTTTTGACGCCGAGCAGGGCAGCGTGGGTGGCGGGGCGGTCACCCAGGCGGCGTACCTCTCGGCGCGGTACGAGAGTTTCCGCGAGATCACCGACTGGTCGCTGCGAGACTTTCTGCTGGGCAACACGGAGCTGAACCCAGGCGAGGTTCTGCCCGGGTCGGAGGACGCGGTTATCTCGATGGAACTGCTAGACCGGGTGACGAGAGACCTGAAGCTCGAGCACCTGCTGGATCTGCCCGTCACGTTTCTCAGCAACGGACAGGGCCGGAGGGCGCGCATTGCGAGAGCCCTCCTGCAGAGACCCGAGGTGCTGCTCCTCGACGAGCCGTTCATGGGGCTGGACCCCCCGACGGTCACGGAGCTGAGCCCGCTGCTCGAGTCCCTCGCCGAGAAGGCGAGCCCGCGGCTCATCCTCAGCGCCAGGCCGCAGGATCCCCTGCCCGACTGGATCACGCATCTGGTATACCTGCGGACCGACTGCCAGATCGGCTCCATGGGACCAAAGGACCTCGTGCTGGACGGACTGAAGGCCTACGTGCGCGGCGTCAAGATTGGTGGGATCAGCGAGGACCAGAAAATGCCCACTTCGGCGTTGGCTGACGTCGGGCGCGTGCTGCCAAGGTCGGCCAAGACTCGTCCTGTAGGGGGGCAGGTAGCGGCGACGCAGCAGATCGTCGGCGCCGATCAGCTGGCAGAGCCCCTCGTCGAGATGGATGGTTGCCGCGTTCGCTACGGTGACAAGCTGGTGCTGGGCAACTGGACGCAGCAGACCTCGGACGGCACCAAGGATGGCCTTATCTGGACTGTCCGCCGTGGCGAGCGATGGGGTGTCTTTGGACCCAACGGTTCGGGAAAGACAACGATCGTATCGCTGCTCTGCTCAGACCACCCTCAGACATACTCACTTCCCATCAAGCTCTTTGGACGCAGCCGTCTCCCTGAGCCGGGTTCGGGTCAAAAGCCCCTGAGTATCTGGGACATCCAATCAAGGATCGGTCACTCAAGCCCTGAAGTCCACCAGCATATACCGAGAAGCCTGACAATCCGTGGCGTCATCGAAAACGCGTGGGCCCTGACTTTTGGCACGAGAGCGAAGCTCGACGACGAAGCCAGGGGCAAGGTAGAAGCGGCCTTGCAGTGGTTCGAACCTGAGCTCAACCCCGATTACGCGCAGCAAGGAGTCGCCGCCACGACGTCCTGGGCGGATGGCCACATGTTTGGCAAACTGTCCTTCTCCGCGCAGCGCGTCGCCCTCTTCATCCGCTCCATGATCAAGCCCGTCGACATTGTCGTCCTCGACGAAGCCTTCAGCGGCATGGATGACGCTGTGCGAGACAAGTGTATGCTCTTCCTCACGGACGGCGAGACAAAGGCTCTCAAGCAGGGCCAGGTTGTGGAGAGCAGCGTCTCCGGACAGGACGTCAGGATTCGAGGCTTGACGGACAAGCAGGCGCTCGTGTGTATCGCACATGTAAAGGAGGAGGTGCCTGGCTGTGTGAGGGAGTGGTTGTGTCTGCCAGAGGCCAACACTGGTGCGCCAGCGAGGTTTGGGCGTCTGGAGGGGGCGATGAGGGATGACGAGAGACGGTGGGATGAAGTGTGGGGATTCGACAGTGTATGATTCAGTGTCAACTTAGAGAAATGTACACGATAGATCTTAGAAAAGTCGAATTCTGCAATTCATGAATCGCAATGTATTGCAAGAGGAGTTGAGTCTGTACAGTACGCGCTCCCAAATACGTCATTGCGCACTGTGGTTGAAACGTCTCAAGCACATCGACCTACCCGTCTGTTTACATACAGTCTCTGCAACCTCTCTAGCCTCGCCATACCCTCAGATCTTGATTCACCACACGGAGCTCGTGAAAAACAAATTATGCCGGCGCATGCAAGAGGCCAAGAGTCCGGCGATGACGACGACGTAGGGTGCTGCGCATGGACGCGACCCGTAGAAGTTGGCGACATGGGGTGAGTCGTGTTTGATTCTGTTCACGCTGTCATTTACGAATACACACGATTTGACTGTCCATCTTTATGCTTTCCAAAATCAAAATCCTCAAGATCCTCTAACTGATGCCTTGCTTGCAATTCTTAGCCGGGGCTACGTCGGTCAGCCGACCTTCTTCAAAGGTCCCTTCCTCGGGCCATTGCTCTTTGAAAACGAGAGCAGCGACGCACGCGATCACTGCGCAAACGAGAGAAGTAAACATCCCCCTTTCATCCGGCTTTACCTGATTACAGGGATGTAGACTTGCTTGTCAGGAACAGCCAGAACGAATGCCGTCTTGAAACTGACAATTTCCGTAGCTTTCCTCTCCCATCTCAGGCTTTCCATCTACATGGCCGTCGTCTCCGTCGCCATCACTGTCTCATTTCACCTGAAATCCGAGCCTTCGGACATGGAGCGCAAGATGGCAAGGCCTCTCGGCGCCATCTTTTGGGTTCTATCGGTGTCTACCCTGCTGCTGGGGCTGGGCAATTATATAAGTGAGTTCACGGTCATCTGCGATGGGGTTTCGTTCCGTTCCTCTCCTCCTGATGTTTTTCTGGACAACAAGAGCATGATTAGCTGACTATAAGAAACAGAAACGATCAACAAGTATAGTAAGAAGAAAGCGATTGTACAGTCTGGGTGGAAGACGCACACGGTAAGGCCGCCCCCTCAAACCCGCAACAACGGCATTGAAACCAGCGCTCGTGAACATCTTGACTGTTGTTGAGGTTTTGCTAAATCATTCGGAAACAGGTTCTCGGAATTCTTGCAACGTCCATTGTCGGAACATGTGTTGTTCTCTTGGGTATAGAAAACTCTCGAGAAGGCGCCGATGCCACTAGCTTTTTTGTTCACATACCATCATATTGCAAGACAGCGTAAAGTATGGTGACACATAGCTCGATACGTGGGCAACACTGGTCTGATCCTTGGGGTTTTCCAATAGAAGTCTAGATTCAAATATCCACAGATCATGTATCATAGTATGAACATATGTACACCCAGACATATATACATCCATTGTCGTTTGCGACAAGGGGACGTCAAGACCCTCAAGAGCTCTTGGCGACAGGTTGGTCGCTTGCTTCGACCTCCGTCTTTGTCTCGCAAAACAGGTCTTCCGCAGAGCTGTCAGGCGTCTTATCCTTCTCTTCTTCACTGCAGCCGCCAACTTCTGTCCTGAACCTGCGGGCATACTCCCCTGCGCTCGCAGAAACGGCACCATCTGTCGAAACCTTCCCATCCCACGCCAATACTGGCATCTTGCTGAGCGCTTCCAGTTTCCCTTCGTTGGGAAGAAGGTGGATAAAATCGACACCTTGGGCAGGATCAAAAGTCTCACTGTATTGCGAGAATCTCGAGCCTTTCCCGACCTTTCCAGGTACTTCACCACTATTCTCTGGATGAAATTCTTCCGGGAAATTGTACAAGTCTCTGTGCAGTCCCAAGATAGAATCCGAGGTGTCTGGGCTGGGGTACAAGGTATAATAGCCACGAAGCCGCGATAGCTGCAGCATGTGTTCGAGCCATGCAGGAAACTGGGCGCTTACTTGCTTCGTGGCGATCAAAGCAGGTGTTTCACTAGAAGTAAGTTGCTTCTCTGTCAGAAGTGACACGTAGTTGTGGAGCTCTCTCCATTTGTCGCCCATGATAAGCATGGCATCGCTATTGGGTGCTTGCCAGAGGAAAGGCGTGTCCTTCTCAGACCCTGTCCCAGACGGTGGAGTAAAGGTTGTGTCCCCATCCAGCAGGGTGGTCGGCTTGCCGAATCCCATTCCCATAATGGTGTCGCTCAAGGCGTCTGACAGAGCTGGCTCACTGTGCCTGTAGTGAAGCACGGCATACTTGACATCTATGTGAGGTTAGTCAGGGGCTTCTTGGTGCTTCCTGATCAAATGTCATGACTTGCAGTGGAAAAAGTGAGGCGAAATCTCCGTATTAGCAGCCAGTACGATCACATGGTTCATTTTTGGATGCGCTGGCCAAAAAGACTCTAAGAATCGCGCAGAGCTTTCTTGGACCGTAGCTCGAGTCTTGGAAATACGGCGACGGATGGATAAAGACGACGGCTGCTTGACAGTCCGCGGGCCCGGGGGCCACTGGAATGTGTCAATGAATTCCTCAAGGGTCTTGTCGAAGCGAGCAGGCAACTCAATGGTCAGGTGAGGTGTGGCCACGGAGCTCAGATCAACACTGGCAAGCGATTTGAGCATTCTGATCATGCTCTCACTTCCCTTGACAGGTGCTTGCACAATTATATCGAATGTAACCCTGTTCCAATCTGTAACCAGTCAGAGGGTGTGAGATCACGAGACGAGTGTCACAGGAGAGTTCATACTTCTCAAAGCTGAGACATCCAACTTGGTCAGCCAACCCAAGCGTTGGTTCACCCGCTCTGGTAGCTCGATCAAGGTGAGCTGCTGGCTGCGCACTTGATCACGTACCCCGGCTGTGAACCAATATTCCTCGTCAAAAGAGCCATCGACGAATAAGACCTCGGGTCCAATGTAGTTGCCAACGAGCACTGGGTGGGTAAGTCAGCCCATAGACATTCTAGTCAATTTATCTCGCCACTTACGCAGTGCACGAGCTGTGGCTCTTGCCATCCGATAGTCTGTCGAGATATCAGGCTCGTCTGGCCGAGCATCTGCAACATGTCAGCGGCTTATTTTCAGTCAGGAATCTACCGCAGACAGTACCGTGGACAATTAAAGGGCATTTCTCATCAATGCCGTTGAGCCGCAACACCTCAGCAAGTGGGGTGTTGTTGTTCAGTACGAGGACAAAGTGAACCAACGTCTTTCTCTCCTGCGCCATGCGACAAGCAAAAGGAAGCAATGTAGCAGCACTTCGAAGACTCCCTGCAGCGAAAAGTACACTCTGGTACACGCCCGTATCCATCCTCCTGGCAGCATCGAGGGTCTCAGCTAGCGCTGTAGTCTTGATAGGGCCATCGTAGATGCGTCGAGGTTGCTTGGAGGCTTGAGACCTTAGCTCTTTATTGTATCCGGTGTTGGAGAGCTTGGGCAGCCGTAGGGTCAGCGAATCGAGTGACCATAGTTTCGACGAGGACGAAGCTGAGGAAGGCGAATCCATGTTGGCAGCTGCGGCTGGAGCTGAAGAAGGCGCGTCATTCGGAATCGGGGATGTCAGGCCAGATATCCGGTTGACGCCCAGTATTATCATGAGAACAAGGATGACATATACTGCGATTCTAAAAATGACGGTGCGCCGGGGTGCTCGAGTAGAAACGGCTCGCCATGAGCCAGGAGGCAGGGCTCGGTTCGGATGCGATGAGCGCTGATGTGCAGGGCTGTTCAGGTCATCATCCTTCTTAGCCAGCTCATCGTCATTCGGCCAGAAGCGGGGAAAACCTCTGCCACGGCCGTTAGACATGTTGGCATAAAGGACTGTTTATATGCCGAGCGTTGAAGCACGTCACAATGGCAGAACAACGTCTTGAGCTCACAGGGCAGACGCGTAGATGAAAGCCGTAGCGCGTCGAGAGAGTGTGAGCGACAAGGATCGGGGTGCTGATGGTGATCAGGCGAGCTATCAGCAAGAGGGTGACGCTGCCATGTTTATGACGCTGTGGCAGATGCAGCTGTCTCAGAAGTTCAGGCCGTACGTTTCACACAGAAGCTAAGGATAAAGGAAGGCGTTGGAAGTGACAAGGAGAGGCGTATCCCTCGTAAGTTGTGATACCATGAGGTTGGCGATGGCCAGGCTAAGCTGCTTTGCCCAGCTGTTGTCCCAAGACGTCAGTGAAGGTTCAGCGCTCTGTCGCAGTGGACTTGCCGCCGTCGGTAGCGTTGCCACCAGCGCGGATCCATTCCTCGATTTGGACCCCTGGTAACAACCCCAACCCTGGAAATCACCGTCGTAGTGGGGTGGCTGCAGCTTAGAATTTTGTCTTTGGATAAACTCATGATCAACTTTACTTTTCATCAGCATCCTCATCACATCATTTTCAGAAAGACTATTGATCCGAGAAAATGGCGAAATCTAGACGCAACCGCGCGGCCCAGCGCAAAGACCCCATCTCAAAGCCCAAACCCACCAAACCTCCATCGGATCCAGAGCTCGCTGCTCTTCGCACCTCCAAGATCCTCCCAGTCATCGCGGATCTGCAGAGCGCAGACCCCAAGCAGCGAGCAAGCGCTGCCGCCGCTATCGCCAACATTATCACAGACGAAAAGTGTCGCAAACTGCTTCTGCGCGAGCAGATCGTGCACACCATCCTCACCCAGACCCTGACGGACTCGGCTCTGGAAAGTAGAAGTGCAGGGTGGGGGATCTTGAGGGTATTGGTCGAGCAGGAGGAGCCCGACTTTTGCGTTCACCTGTACAGGCAGGATGTGTTGACAGCTGCCGATCATGCTGCCAAGACGGTGAGTGAGCAGATTGCGCAGAGCAATGAGTAGCATAATCAAGATGAGAAGCTGATGAGTGACCCAGGTCGTTGATAAGGTTATGGGTACCGTCGAGGGCAGCCTAGAGTTCTCAAAGCTGCCAGAGGCAGAGAGAACGACAGTCCTCAGCATTGTCGACTCACTTTTAGCCATCACCACGGCATTGGCCGAAGCTCAAGATGATATCCTCCAGGCTGTTCTCCAGCACCAGCACATTTTCACACTTCTCGACGTCACTGTCGCACAGCTCTATCCCATTTCTCCTTCAAGCACGACGCTCTCCGACGCCCTCAACTGCTTGATGATCTTGACAGAGGACAATGCTCAGCTGTCGACAGCTCTGTTCGACGCCCGCTGCGCGCCCTCCCTTCTCACGCTCAAAGACGAGAC
Organism: Parasarocladium wereldwijsianum; assembly: GCA_036250105.1. Taxonomy (NCBI): domain Eukaryota; kingdom Fungi; phylum Ascomycota; class Sordariomycetes; order Hypocreales; family Sarocladiaceae; genus Parasarocladium; species Parasarocladium wereldwijsianum. Next base: position 10,674 of record JAXOUE010000079.1, on the reverse strand, counting down.
GACACCCTGTGGCGTATTGGCGTGCGGTGTTCTCCACAACGTGGCCACTGCCATCAATGAAGGTCCAGACTCTGAGGGCCTTGATCTCGACGAGGCGCAAATTGTCGTATCGCTCTCCAACACTCTTGAACAGATGGCCCAGCGGAGCGCCAGCTCCCAGGACCACGCCTCCGAGCCCGCACTTCACGAGCAATTGGCTATCGAGATTCTAGCCTCCATCGGAACCGATCTCATCTCTGGCCTCGCCGACGAGAAGAAGCCCAAGAAGGGCAAGCAAAGCAACAAGCCCAAGACACCCGCAGGAGATGATGAGGAGATGGGTGATGCGGGTGCAGATGACGAGGACGTCGACGAAGATGCCGAAGGCGCGGGCGGAGCTGAGGACGAGGAAGAGGAAGAGGACGACGATGAGATGGATGACGATGCTATGGAAGCCGATATGGAGATGGTCACTGGCGCCGATGAACCCGAAGCCGACACATCGTCCATCCCTCTCCTTGGCCCCCTCCTCAACCACGCTCTGCCCCCTCTTATCCGCCTCTCCTCCATTCAAACGATCAACCTCCCCCTTCAATCTCTCGCTCTCTCTGCTCTCAACAACATCGCATGGTCCCTCTCCCTCCTCGACGCCTCAGCTCCTACCAACGCCCCTGTCCTCTCCGCATGGCGCCCTGCCGCCACCGAGATTTGGACAGCCGTCATTAGCCCCATTCTTAGCTCCGACACGGCAGATGTGGCGCTCGCGACGCAAGTCACAAGCCTCGCGTGGGCCGTCGCAAGAGCACTGCACGGTGAGGAGGCTCCACTGCAGCAACGTGAGCACAGGCGCTTCCTGTCTCTGTACCAAGCCACCAAGGGCAGTGGCATGGGTGTCGACGGAGAGTCCGGCGATCCGTTCCAGGGCCTGGGCGTAAAGTGCATCGGTGTGCTGGGCCAGCTCGCACTACACCCTGCTCCGTCAGATCTTAACCGTGAGATCGGTACCTTCCTTGTTACCGTCGTTTCCTCCCTCCCAGACACACCGCCGGCGGATGCCGTCGAGGCGCTGAACCAGCTCTTTGACATCTACGGCGATGAGGATTACACCTATGACAAGGAGGTGTTCTGGGCAAATGATTTCCTGAAGCGCCTGCAGGAAGCTGTGCCCAAGGTAAAGGCCATGCTCAAGACAATCGACAAAAGGACGCAACCTGAGCTGCGCGCAAGGGCGGATGAGGCATCCTTCAACTTGAATAGATTCTTGGGGTACAAGCGCAAGCATCAACCAAAAGCTTAGACTACTTTGGGTAAAAAGATAATAGATCAATCTTTTTGATTCACTGTCAATTGTGCTTTATAAAGTGTGCCTGTCTCCCAGACGTAAGAGCCATATATGCGCATGCTTTCCCGGGGACTCGTGAGATCCCATTGCAAAACGCCTGTGTATAACCCGTGACAGTATTCCCCGTTTGTTTAACAACGCTCGAATACCCGATACAGACCCTTCAAACTTGCCACCTCCAGAACGCCTCCCTCCATCAAGCTGTTGGTAGCCACCAACCTCGACTTGAATGCCGGAAAGAAAATATGCTCCACCGCGTATCGTACATGCTGTCTTCTCTTTCTCGTCTCCGGCGAGACCTCTTCCTCGTTCTCCAGGCCCTCCTCGTCTCCAGGTGCAGGTGCAGGAGGCAACTGCTCCGGCACGTAAAAAGTAGCCAGCTCCCGCAGAAAGCTGTCAAAGCACGCTTTCTCCTCCGTCCAGTTGACTTTGGGTCCCAGGCGGAGGAGGAAGCGCGGAAGTTTGCTCATGGGAGGCGTGTAACCCTTGATAAGGAGTGGTACGCTGATGAGTTCTCCCGTCGGCGTGATTTCGAGGGAGAAGTACTCCTGCAGCATCTCGCGGCGCTCGATCAGCTGAGTGCGCACCTTCTCGACGGCCTGCTCCACGACAAAGGGGCCTCCTGGCCCGCCCATGCTGGCCTGCTCTGCTTCGGCAGCCATTTGCAGCAGCTCGTCCAGTTGCAGTGGCGGCTGAAAGCGAATGGACCCAAAATTCATAAAGTCCGTAAGCCCCAGCTGATAGAAATATGTGTGGCAGGCATGTCCATAGTCGACGAGGTAAAGCTTGACTCCGCCTTGAATGGCAGCGAGCCGTCGTTTCTCATCAACGATCCCAACAAACGTGTGAGAGGCGAAAACTTCTGTCAACTCATTATGGGCATCCTCCCGAACCTCGGCCCGCAGCTCCTTGACACTTCGAAGACCGCAGGATACCTGTTTCCGATGCGTCGTTTCGTATTCGATCTGCTCTGGTGCCGACAAGGGTTCTTGTTCCTCATTACCTCCCGTCCCCCCTTGAGATATCTGTGTATCGGTTCGGTGAAACATGCTCGTGATCTTTCGCTCCGCGGTATCAGTTCTGATGAGATCGGCCGGATTCTTGGGGATGCCCCTCCTCCCAGGAGGACCTGCAGGCGAGTGTGGGCTTTCATCGTCTTTCGCAATGGTTGGTACTTCCACGGCGCGAGCTCCTGGTAAGAGGGTTTGCGTCATGAAGGTTCGGCTTGTGTCGACAGCAGCGAGTTTGGTCTCGATATGCTGACAGATGGCGTGGATAATCTCGTCTTCGTTGAGAAAATGTACCTCGCGCTTTGTCGGGTGTACGTTGACATCCACCCTCTCTGGGTCGATCTCCAGACTCATATATATAAAGGGATGTCCTCCTTTTGGCAAGAAGGCGGCGTACATCTGCTCCAGCTGCTTCTTGATATTTGGAGACTCCACTGCCCGGTGGTTGATGAACAACATGAAGGTCGTCTTCTTGATGTGATAGTTGGCGTTGGTCACGTAGCCATCCGCCTTGAAACCCCACCGCTCATCTCCCGTGGAGAATTTGATGAGCTCGTTGGCAACACTGCTACCGTGTATCTGCCGAATACGATCGATCACTGTGGCGTGGGCTTGCACCGAAAGAGCATTGGCAGCCTCGCCTGCTTTCTTGCAAGTGAAGCCGACCTTCTCACAGTGAATAGAGTAGCGTCCAACCATATCTAGGATTTTGTTGTATTCGTCGGCAGGCGACCGAAAAGCCCGTCTTCGCGTGGGAATATTGAAAAACAAATCTTCCACAAGGATCTGTGTGCCTGGCCGACCGGCCACGCCCCTGGGCTCTGAGGACTGACCTGGCTTGGCTGGTGCCAGCACACCGTCGAGATAATGGGCTCTCCATGCCAGATTGGAGTCTTTCGTCTTGGTAGTGACAGTGAGATGGGCAATGTGGCTGATGCTCGCGAGAGCCTCACCACGAAAGCCATACGTCGCAATGGAGGTGAGATCCTCAAAGGCCGAAATTTTGGAGGTTGTGTGACGCTCGCATAGAATGGCTAGATCTTCTTTCTACGCTCAATCAGCACGCGGAACCGATTGAATTAATATAACGACGACAACGCACCTGAATGCCGCAACCGTTGTCTGTAATTTGGAGCAGTTTGAGCCCACCATCCTTGACCTGAACCTCCAGCGATGTCGAGCCAGCGTCAACAGCATTCTCGATCAGCTCCTTCAGAGCATGCACCGGAGCCACAATAATCTCGCCTGCTGCGATTTTATTGACAACTGAGGGGTCCAAAGCCTGTGAGTGAAGTTGCGGTCAACAAGAATGCATGTTATGTGGTGTTGATGCCTGAGCAGCCCAACAACTTACGCGAATTCTGCGAACCTGCGGACTGTTCTCAAGGTCCTCATCCGCCTTCCTCTTCGTGCCTGATGGATGGTGTTGCGAATTCACGCTCTCCATGGTCACTCGACTTTCGACGATTCGCGATGTCACTGCTGGCAGTTCCCAGGACACAACGGAGCACGCGACTGGACAAAGAGCAAGACCGATCACATGTCTGCACGAAAATGCAGCTCAGATCGTTTGGACCACCTGCAGCTATCCGATCTCGGCTCTTAATCAACGACGAAGTACCGACAACTTGCTGCGACAGAATCATGGTCTACTGTTGGGGAGATTCACGATCGAGACGGGCACAGATCCTTGACAGACGACACGTGATGTGGCACGTGACAACGTAGTTGGAAGGAGACAGCGAATCGCTTGGCGTCGGCCCATGCCTCGCAAGTCAACACCACTCCAAATGCTTCGGCAGCCAACGCCACATTGCACTCCGGAGAGGACATCAATGCCGCGCACAGTGTACGTGGGATGACAGCGCGATTTAGGCTGGCCACATTGCGGCTTGCCAGTGTATGCCTGTCAGGCGACTTGCTGGCCGACTAGGCCAGCCTCATGCCGCTGGCCCGAGACGCCGCATTCTACGACACTGAGCTCGACGGTATCATGTGCCACTCACTGCATCGATTATCACCTGCACAACTTCCCGCCGGAGCTTGGCGTCGCTCTGCGATCGGGGTTGGGGATGCGGTGCCATACGCCACCGTAATCATCTACGCCATGGGGGTCGAGTTCTTTCCAGCGCATCCAACAAAGAACCGGGATGAATGATCCAAGGTGTCTCGCAAAGACAGACATTTCGACCGCTTTGCTATGGATGCTGCCGGGTTTCTGGACTCTTTACAACAACAACAACGCCAATGGGGACATGCTCAGGTGCTATCACAGCAGCAGTGTTCAGGGCTCCACCGTTCATACATTTCGTCCCAACTCATTGGGGGCGAAATTCTCATTTCGCATCCAAAGCAGAGAGCACTCACTGGCGGCATTGTGAGTTGTCGGAGTGAGACGCGACCACCACGCGGCCCAGTACTTTCGCTGCAGAGCCTTGATAGAGCCACCGAAGGTACTTTGGGGCCAAGAATCGCCTGTTGATACTTCGAGATACCGGAGAAGCATGTCTGGCGGGAATTTGAGTCGCCTCGCAGAAATCCGACCATCTAGCGCTTACTGCCAGGGCTTTGCGACTATGTCTCCCCCTGGACAATGATCACGGTGTAGACATACCAACCCCCCTTCGCGTCCGCGAGGGCGATGAGCAGCGCTGCACCTCAGTTTGCAATAACTGCTCTTGCTCGCTGACCTATCTCAAGCAGTCAAGCAACCAAGCTAGCGACCTGGCCCTGCAGCAGTCCACTGCTGGCGCCTCGTTGTACGGTAGGAACAATCGTAGGATGGGCGCGCTCAAGACTCACGATTGCTGCACCTCGTCATTGGGCAGCTATTACACGACTATAAATTGTCTATAACCCAGCCCTTCTCCCTCGAGACGTTCTGATTGTGTTCTTCCAAATCTTTTGTCCCGTGCACGCTACATACCGTCGTGACTTTACTCGAAAATTCATGAGGTCAACACTATTTAATATACCACAACTCATATGAGTACCTCAGCCTCACGTCACCTGCGTCAGTCAGCTCTCGGCGATGGCACCCAACACGCAGAAAGACCCCCGCGATGACCACCAGGACGAGCTATCGGACATATCGAACCGCACTGTAACCTTGTGAGTTGGCTCTTGTGATTGCTGCTCTCCAGAATTTCCCCGCGTTTTGACAGCTGACAGGGAGCCCCTCGTTAGGACATCTTCAAGACGCACCAGCCCCGACCGCGACGCTGTCTTGTCCCAAGAATCATCTACTTATGGCGCTCATGAGGATCTTTTTTTTCATCGTTCATTCAGTCCGGCTTTCAACGATCCGCAAGACGTGCGTAGGAACATCGACCCTGCATCACCAAACCGTCATCCCGAATGGGATGCACTCGACCTTGTGGCCGAGGCTGAGAAGCAAGAAAAGCTGAACCAGCGCAAGAAGGAACTTTCCGAGAAAAGCAGAGTTGTTCCAGTGAAAAGAAAACTAACATCCGAGAATGGAACCGAGCTTGAGCAACGGAAACCCATGACGCCGAGTGACACGCCCACGCCTCGGCCATCCCCATCCCCTCCTGAGCGTTCGGTTCACAATGACCGTGACCGCGAGACGACCTCTACGAAGACCGACCAGGAACCCTCGAAAGCCCCCTCGAGATCCATGCTGCCTCAACGGTCACTGCCGATCATAAGATCCTCGTCGAAGCGCAAATGAACAGGCGGGCATATGCCATCTTCTTCCTGAGCGAACTTTGGCGATGTAACCCCAATGAAGAACATTTCCTTGCTGTTTGTTGTTTGTCTTGCCATCCTTTCCCTCGTCTTCACGTTCTCGTTCCCATCCTGCCATACGGCTTGTGTGGCTTTTGCTTTTGTGATTTGAGCCTTGCTTTCTTCCTTTCTCTTTTCTTTCTGTGTCCGCGCAATTTATTCTAGTCCTCTTTCCTGTACGCACCTACCCCCAGACTGATACATTCATCCCGTTGTTTTCTGTATGATCGCGATGGCGTGTTTCTGAAGCGGCTCAGAGCGGGCAGCGCACTGGCTTTCTCGATTGCGTATTGGTTGCAAGATGTAATGAGGAGCACGGAGCCGCACTTCTTGCCTGCCTATAGATGTTTTCCTAACCTGATTTTCTTTTTGGCCCGGAAATATGGGAGATGTAAAAACGAAAGCGTGGAAGATTGGTAGATTTACCCAAATATATCACCAGTAGTCATCGTCACTGATCTTGGAAAAGGTTGAGGAGATAAATGTCGACCATCATTGCGCCCACCGCGCATGAATTTTGCTCTCATGATCTTCGTACACCCCAGTACATAAGCCTCAACGCCTTCGGCGCGTGGTGGATATCTCAATAAGAGCACCTCTAGTGCTATGACTACCAGACGGACTCTCCGTACTGCTAGGAAACAAAGTGTTTTGTACACGTCTGAATAAGAAAATACATGGAGGAGAAGAAAAGTCTATATATACACACTGGTATCGTATGTCCGCAATGATCATGTACCTGAAAAACAAGATAGTAGAAGAGAAGAAGAAGAAGTGAAAAAGAAGAAGGCGTAAGGATCGAATATATCCTACGGCACTGTAGAAGAAAGCAGTAGATTGTCACGCTATTCTTCAGCTCATAGTAGGATCACCAGGCCGCATACGAGTGCAGAAAAATAGTTCATCTTGGCGGTGGTGACGCTCGGAGGCAAGCGTAGTTGAGAGCACGGCAGCTTGCGATGCTATCTTGAATGGTTCGCATCATCAGGATGGTCAATCAAGCCCCCGATGTCAACCCTTCCCGAGGACCGCTCATCTCGCGACCTTTCCTCGCTTCGCCTAGAGTCGTAGGCACTCCCGTGGCCGTGGCGCGAGTGCGATAAAGGCTCGCCCGGAGCATGGGGAGGGGGTTGAGATCCGGGGAACGGTGCCCGTATCGGTGGCAGTTGGTATGATGACGCTTCAGGAGGTCGCGACAGAGCTGGGGGTGCATGTCGCGGCATCGATAACGCGGTCGAGGGACCTGGAAAATCCGGCCGAGTGGGTGTCGCGGTGTAAGAGGAACTGCTGATGCTCAGCCTCCCAGCCTGGCGAGGCTCGCCCACGTAGGCCCTCGTGTTGTCCACGGCGGTCGGCATGAGCGCATGCTGCGTCATGATAGATTGTGGCGTGCGTGCTTGTCCCTGGAACAACGCAGGGCCCTCTCGGTGATGGCCAGTAGGCGAGGGATAGGGGTAACGTCCGGTCGGAGGGGAGCTGAGTAGTGCGACCAGAAAGTAGAAAGATGCCTCCTTTGCAAGCCCGAAACGCATGAAACATGGCCTGGTTTGCCCATCGACGCGTATCAAGTTCAGGTATTCCTGGTGATCCAGTTTATATCTGCCCACGTCACCAGCCGCCATGCCCAGACTTTGCAGAATCTGGGGACCTCTATCCAGAATCGGTGGCAGGTAATTTGGCTGTTCTTTCTTCTGCTCCTCGTTCAGACGAATCGCAAGCTTATGTACCCTCTCTCTATCTGGTGGCGCAATGATATCGAGGAGCTTTCGTCCCGATATATCTACGCCCCCCAATACGTCCGTAAATGTCGGAGAGGCCCTGACAATCTCGAGATCCATCGTTAAGTAAATGATCGGCTCCGGTGGTCGGGTTGCTATCGTCAGAGGGGCTGCTTGAACATTCGCGTCCGGTACCGAGCTCCTGGCCCAGTGGCGCGGCGGGCCACTCTCACTCGGCTGAGACTTGAGCACCCTATAAGCTTGATTGCGGCGTGACGGGTCCTCGTAGGGCATCGGCGCCGAGCTAAATGCTGGAAAGGTTGGAAGTGGTCGTCGCATCCCGGCATCATGAGCATGAGGCGTTCTTGTTGCATCGTAGCGTGTTTCTCGGTCGTCTCGCAGTCGTGGTCTGCCGCGCTTCTTGTGCTGTACATCGACGCAGGCGTCTTCTTTGCCGTTTGAAGCACACCTTGCGCATGGGCGTTGTGCTAGGTCAAAGTTAGCAAAAGGAAGCCTTCTCAGGGCTGCGGAAGGGCTGGACGCTTCTGAACCCTGCCAGGATCAAGGCGTCGAGGTAGAAGCCAAGCACAAAACGGAACACTTCCAACCGTGCGTTGCCACAGACGAGTTGCAGAACGCAGCCAGAGGGGCAGCTTCAGTAGAGGCCTACTTACAATCGCATCTAGTTTTTGGCTGGTTAGTCTTGCGCATTTCCTTACCCTTGACTGATCCAGGGCTCTGAGGGAGCTGCGCAGAAACACTTACCTGAGATGAGCTTTTTTACACGGCACACAGGCTGATGCCACATGACCTTTTGTTTTCCTCTGGGCTTTAGGAGATGCGTAGGGTTGCTCCTCAGTTGCTTGAGACATCGAGGAAGAGCCTGCATAGCTTAAGGAGCTCCCAGGAGTGGTCGGATAATACGGCTGAGAGTGCAAACTCTGCCCTGCGGAAGAGTGCCCGTGAGGGGGAAAGGCCGGTCTCGTGAGCATAGCATCCGGCCGGGGCAGCGCTTGCATTGCCGTGTCATGAGGCATTTGACGGTAAGCTCCAGAGACTGGCCTGTTGACATCTGGGGGCTCTTGGAGCTCGCTCGGGGTTGCCGGTCCGCGGTAAGCATCTTGAGGGTTGGCTGTCCATTGGCGGTCCGAAGTCTGACCCGTTTCGGCACGGCTTGGAGCTCCTGTCGAGGTAGTACGCAGAAAGCCTGACATGGGAGGGGACGGATACGCCTTCGACCCAGATGCGGTCTCCAGCTCTTCTTGTTTCGTTGCCCAATCCTTATCCAATGCGAACCTCCCTAGGTCGGAACGGCCTTGGGGATTTCGTGGACCAACGCGAAAGTCTGCTGGTCTCGTACTCAAGGATAGCATGGGTGTAATCGGCGATGAAAAATACTTCTAATGGGGTTTTCGGTCACCTTCTCGCAATTCACAGAGGGCTGCTCTGTGCTATTGCCTCAGTCTGTCGGCCTGAGCTACCCTGGCGACTGGTGATGGCGTTGGTGCAAGCTCGAGGCTGAACCATCAGCGTCCACCGAAGCTTTGGTTGCAGCAGTCTTTGCAAGCTCGGCGAGACTCGCGCCCTGAGTTGGTCGCTTTCAAGTTCGACGAGGCTGTGAGCCTGAGGGCGAGGGTAAGAGGCGGTGAGGCAGGGCCATGTAGTAGTGGCCGGCAATGACCACAGGAACGTAGTCTGCGGAAGGAAACGATGTTGCCAAAGGGACTGGAAACGACAGCCTTGCGCAGCACTGCTATCGTCGGTTGACCCAATTCCCTAACCCAGCTGGCTGATAATAAGTCGTCGAAATTGTGTAGGTCAGACTTGGCACAAGCGAGAGGCGGCCGATGTATGACAAAGATGCTGCACAGCAAAGCTAGCATCAACGAAACTGAAGACAGAAAAGCTGCGATGCAGCCTATGGCGGTCCTGTTAAAAACCCGGAAAGGGAACTTGCAGGAACTGTAGTTACTCGAAACTGCGCTCCAGCCTGGGATGAAAGACGGGACAGGGAGATGGAGAAGTCGAACCGTGTGCGAGAGCCCAGACAAGCCCGGTAGTATTCAAGCCGGGCCTCGATGTGGTAACCAGAGATAAGTCCAAAGGCCAACGGTCGGTTTTTGTGCGACAGGCAGTTGCCAGCTACTAGGGTCGGCGATTCAAGATGCAGACCAGACTAGGATGGCCTACATGGTGCGGGCGGCGAGCCAGGGACCTCGCAAGGACACCCCCCGGTGCAGCTCGAAGATTGTCCAAGGGTGGGAGCTTATGCCAGCCCATCCCCTGTTCGTCCTAAGATGAGCCTAGAGCCCGCGGGATAAGTCGAGACGTTATGGATGCTTGCTTCCAGGAAGCAAGGAACGAATCAGAGCTTGCGATGGTAGGAAGCCCAAAGGTGTGTGTGTGTGTGTCTGTCTCGGAAATCTACGGTTTTGCGAAGCCTCTTCAAAAACGCTCCGACAGAGTGTTGTCTGAGCAGTTCACAAGAAATACAGCTTTTATTTTTGGCCGTGCATAATGACCGGGTGGGAGAACAGGCACCCCCTGCCCCAGACAACGCGGTCTCGCTCGAAGGTCAGGGGTTTGCCGTGATGCTCCTGCTGCAGTCATGTGGCGTTTACCTGTCACGCCAGACTCTGGGATACCTATCTCTCCAAGATCGCAAGTGTCAACTGGTGGGGAATGAGATTTATGGCCAGGATGCTCCTCGCAGGCGGTCGAGTGCAAACACCGCAGGGATCCTAGTCAGAGACGGCCAAGATGGGATGGAATGACCAGGGGACCCAGGGACCCAGGGACCCAGCATTGCGAAGGCTATGAGTGGAGCCCTGATGATGAACATGGCGTTGGGCTTGTGATGGCAAATCTGCTTGAATCG